>JANHFM010004772.1:95244-109188 GCA_032468115.1 Grayia smithii | reverse complement strand
GGTTAGCCATCACTATTACAGTTAGTAATTTGATTAAGGTTAAACTATATATGTAGCTACTCTGGTAACTCTTAATTGACTTTTGCTGATTAGGATTAAATAATGAAGTTTTAAAAATTGGGTTATAGATAAAGAGATGATATATGGAAAGAGAACTTTTGCTGAAGTATCAAAGAAGGTGGTAAATTACTGAAATTGTACTAGTCATGATGAAGGGGAAGACATCTCTATATATTTTTTACTTTTTCTACTATATATACTACTATATATCTACTATATATCTTCTACTTCATTCTTTTTTCTTTTTACTCTATTTTTCTTAGTTTCTATTAGTTTTTTTATCTTTGTAACTATAAACTTTAATAAAATTATTATTAAAAAATAATAGTATTATGAATGTCTACAGAAACATTAGAAACTTAAGTATGTAAGACTTTGATTTCCAGTAATTGAATAACTTGATGACTATTTTTGCACAATAACATTACTTTTGATAAAATAAATATGTCACTCGACAGTGAGATGGACAGAATATAACTTTATTAAAATAATAAATGAATAAATATCAATGACATCAACATATAATAACAGCCTGCATTCATCTATTCCCACAGTTATGCCCCAACTGTTTTCCATTTATCTTAATAAAGCAGGCCAATGGTATCAATATCAAATTAAAAGACATAAAAGGACTCCTTGATTCCACAAGACATGCTGATAGGTAAATATATTGTTCTACTTATAAGAATCCTAGCAAAAGGAGTTAATACTATATTTTAGCCAAATTAATTTTTTTTAAAAAGGGAATCAATATAAAGGCAAGACGTATTTTAGAAATTTGCACTTTACCTACAGAAAATGACCTTTGAAGAAAACTATAGGGCAACGATTAGAGAAATATGTGTTAAGCCCAGGAAATGAAGACATTTAGAAAGTTAAGTTGACTACTACTTAAGTCCTGAATTTAAGAGGGATGGAAGGGAAAACATAGACTAGCTTTTAAGATTCTATTACTGTAACCTATATTATATTTTATTAGTATATTAATAAAGTTCCAGAGTCTTTCCTGCAGAGTCTTTCACCTGACTTACCTCAAAGCGCTTACAGCACCATATAAAAGGCACCTTCTGCATTGAAAAAATCACCAGTGTGCATTTCATTTTTTCTGAATGTATATCCAGAATGTCATTTAGTAATTTAATATTATCGGACGCTTGGCAACCTTTTCTAAAAACAGATTGTGCAGAATAGATAATCAAATATATACCCTGTCATCTATACGGTAGAACCAATGTCAATATTTCTGCATTGATATTTGCAAAATATTTGACCAATGACTTGCAATCAGCCCATGATATCTCAATGATGTATCTTATTAAAAAAAAGTTCTCTATCTCAGCCCAAACCTTTCCATTGCCTATGGAATTTGTCCAGAGGTTCTAATTCATATGTAGAATCCCAATATCTCATATGAAGAGATATGCAGATCATTTGTTTTACTCTACTGTAATGCTATGGCCTAACAACTGTGGTCAAAGAACTACATCCAGACAATGAGATAAGATTTCTAAAACTAAATAATGGATATGTGCAGTGTTCAGCCAAAGACAATACGAACTTGAGAAGAACAGCAGGCTGAGCAGTATTCATGGTGTTAGTTTCACAACTCAGTTCTCTGTCAAAATAATAGTAATAAATATATGTTAAAAATTAATCATATTTTTCCTAGTTCTGCATATTTATTCACAAAAACATTCAGATTTAAAAATAATGTTATCTTATTATGGTTGATGGTTGCAAAATAAGTTAGGTATAGAAATGATTGGAAAGTGACCAAAGTCGCAGATCAACAGGGAAATTTATCTGAATTTGATATGAGCTAGTTAGTTACAAATTATAGCATTAATGTAACAGGCCTTAAAACTCAGATCTTTAAATAAAAAATACACAACTTTGGTTGGCCTGAGGCCCGCTTATTTATTTAATTCAGTTTAATTTGTATAACTGTCCATCTCAACAAAGTGACCCTGGATAGCTAACAATAACTAAAAATAACAACACACATATTGCTGGCAGCTAAAGTAAACAATACATAGACCTCACAGGCACTGACATTCTGACCTCACCCACCCCCATGCCCAGGAATACAGCCATGTTTTCAAGACCTTATGAATGACTAACAGGGTGGGGACCAAGCTAATCTCAGGTGGGAGGGTGATGTTCTATAGTCCTCACACACTTTGTCAAACGTTATACTCTAGAAGAAAGTAGGACCAAGAGCTCCTCTTCTGGGAGGCTGAGGGAGTATGTCTGACTACAGCTCAATGGTTTCTCAGCAGCCCAGCTATACTAAAGATTCTTGACAATAGAGAAAAGGTTTTGTTGTATGTGCCTTTGAGTCAGTGTTCACTTCTGGCAAATGTGGTTTTCTTGGTCAGAGTTCAGAAGTTGTTTGCCATCAACTGCTTCCTAGGGCTGGAGACAGTGACTGCCCAAACATCACCCAGCTGGCTTTATGCCTCAGGCAGAACAAACTCATGATCTCCCAGCTTTTAAGCTGGGTGCCTTAACTCAGTGCTTTAACTTTTTCCTTCATTACCCAAAACCACTTATCAGAAAGTCCTTATTTAAATGTCCTGTTATGACTTTTAATCCAATTTCTTAACTGCTTTTGGTGGAGGCTCTGGAGAAAAACCCTTCAATTGAGAACCAATCAGTACTGACGCCGTATCTGCATTAGACTTACTGAATTGCTACTATATCCAGGTTGCCCAATGCCTAATCTTAAACCTCTAAAGTATGTCTCTTGTACACAATTTGGTATTGTTGGTATGTTTCTGCACTGGCTTGCTATTGACTTTTTGAACTGTCCACTGATGCTACCTCTGCCCTTTAGCCTGACTTGCTATTGCCGCAATACAACTCATGAACTGTTGCTTGGCTATGCTGGGTATTTGCTGGCATCAAGCTCTCAGAAGAGGACATTCCCAAACTAAGGCCAGAGGGAAAGGAAGTGCATAGAATATGCAATCCCAAGGCAAAAATAAAGCAAAATTTCAGATTGTTTGATGCCAAAAACATTTTTAGCAATAAATCCAAAATATATGTTGGAAAAGTTACAAAATATCTACAACTATAGGTAGTGGCCAATTATATTTGTGATCAGGGCAATGATAGACAACCAACCAGTTTCATGTAGCCCCTGCGATAATCTTCTGATATTCATTATTCTCATTATACGACTAAGCTTCACAGTAAATATCACTATATAATGCTTTTCCTTACCACCACCACCACCATTATCATAATTTCTCCTCATTTTTCACCCACTTACAATGTGCCTCCAATGAACAATTAAATCTTAGAAAAGGAAAGTTTTTTTTAAAAAAATCTGTTCATCCCTGACCTAAAATTTTCCAGCTTTCCAGTATACACCAGCTTCATTTTTCCTAAAACAAAGTGATGTAAGATCTGGTTCTTAAGAAAAGTAGCAAGTGTTCCTCATGTGGCAGGGAACATAACAGCATTTCAGAATAACAAAGTATTTCAGAACAGCAGAATTATTTTTTAAAAAAACATCTTTTCATAACAAGTATTTAAAAACCATGTTTTATCCTGTTCATTTTTCTTTTACTCTTTCCTAAAACATACATAAATGTTTCTTTTTCTTTATACAAGGTAGTCAAAAGCAGAGAGAGAGAGAGAAAGAAAATGTATAAGGGGATTCAAGGCCATATTCTATCAACTGTTATTCCAAAACCACCCAATCTTACGTGTGAGCTAGTGTATTTTCTGAAGAGGGAACAAACGCAAAGAATCTCAGTACAGACTTGCAGTACTAATCCTAGTACTGTTCCATTTCAATGCCAAGAGTGGCATACCTGTTTATACAAATACATGGTATGACTAATAAATATCATTAAATAGTGAACTGTAAAGAAACTGTAAACTGTATCAATGCTGACATTTTCTTACAAATATTAAATTACTTCCAATGATTAATCAGATTTTTTAAAATTTCAGCCTGATGATCTTGTCCTGCTCTCAATTTCAGTGGAGAACAGAACCACTGTCTTTTGCATATGGCAATTTTTAAATATAAACCATATCTCCTTGGTCTTCTCTTATGTAAGCTAACTCCTTTAAATGTTCCTCATAGGGCTTGTTTTCTAGATAGTGGTACCTCAGTACTTGTCGTTAATTGGCTCCAGGAGGCACAATAAGTACCAAAAACAACAAGTACCAAACAAAATTTTATCATAAGGAATAATGTATTAGTCACAAGGCAACTGACACTGACAAGTTCTAGCTTGCATGTCGAGTCCCAACAAACAAGTACTGGGACAAATTTTTTGCATCAAAATGCATTGAGTACCAAATTTGATGAGTTTCAAAACAGTTGAGTACTGAGGTACCATTGTACTTTTTATCCTGATAGATGTTCTCTGAACATACTCCAGGTTATCTATGTCTTTTGAAAGCACAGAGTGCAAAACTGGATGGAGCATCACCCCAAGTGCAGTGCAATCAGCACAGAATACAGTGGAGATGTTAATACTTGTAACCACAAGGCAATGATTCTGTTAATGCAGTTCAAGAGTACATGAAACTTTACAGTCACTGCATCATGTTTGCAGTTGGTAGTTTATCAATACTTCTAGATTCTTCACACACACTTTTTTTCCTATACAGATGCAGGCCTTTATACCTCTCATAAGTGACCATTATTCTATTGGATGCATCCCAAAATTCAAGCTTGCTAAGTCATTCTGCATACAGATATTGTCTTCCAAGGTACTTGCCCATCCCCAACTTAATATCAGTGGCAAGCCAGATAACCATCCATTTTATTTAATTCCCTAACTTATTTATACAGATGCTGAACAACATTGGGCTGAGCACAGAGCCTCAAATTGAAATTTCTCTCTCGGACAATGCAGGTGCCTCTCAAGTGTGACTGTTTTACCAGCTGCAAGCCCAGCAGATTGCAGTACTTTGCAGCCACATTTTTTCATCTTCCTCATATGACAGACCTTGTCAAACACTTTACTGAATTCAAGGCACTCAGCATCCACAGCAGTCCCTTGAATGCTTGGTCTATCAAGCCAGTCCCAATGCCATTAAAAGAGATAAGGTTAGCTTGATACAATTTGTTCTTGTCAAACTCACACTGGTAATTGTGTAATAGCAGTATTTGGTAATAGCAGTATTCTTTTCTAAGTGTTTGTGTCATGTTGCTTGATATCTATTTTTGTACCTTGTCCAACAGAGATATTAAATTAAGTAGACAGTAGGTTCTCAGGTATTTTATCTTCATTTTTTAATAATGGGACTAAGTTTGCTCTTCATCGATTTGTACTCTAGGTACAAGCACTGATATGCCAAACTGATTCAGTGAAGTAGGCGGAAAGAAATGCCCCAACATAATTTCCAAGCTGAGTTTAGAAGTTCATTATTATCTTAGGAAAGATTATTTCAGTTCTGAGTTGAAAGGCTTCACTAGAGTCTGCTTTGCTCTCAGCAGCAAACATTCATGTTAATCAATTTATTGTTGCTCATCCCCCTCAATAATTTATTAAAGAGCTCCTATCCACACAAGAATTTTTTTACTTCCAAGGGTTCAATAGTAGCAACAAAAAAATACAGGTAGTCCTCAACTTACAGCAGTTCCTTTAGTGACCATTCGAAGTTACAACATCTCTGAAGAAAAGTGACATGACTGTTTTTCACACTTATGGCCATTGCAGCATCCCATAGTCACATGATCAAAATTCAGATGCTTGGCAACTGACTCATATTTTTGATAGTTGCAGTGTCCCAGGATCATGTGATCTCCTTTTGCAACTTCCTGACAAACAAAGTCAAGGGGGAAATCAGATTCACTTAACAACTATGTTAATTTAAGAACCACAGTGATTCACTTAACAACTGTGGCAAGAAAGGTCATAAAATGAGGCAAAACTCTCCTAACAAATGTCTCACTTAGCAGCAGAAATTTTGGCCTCAATTGTGGATGTAACTTGAGGACTACCTGTATCGCCATATCTGAGCACATCTATTGTGGGGAGGTGGACTGTAATAGCAAATGGAACTTTGTGTGGACAAACAATGACATTAGTTCCATTCTGATCTCAAAACAATTTCCTTGGCTCAGAATTCTTTAACTGAACATGTAAGTTGCACCGAAGTCTGGATGACAGAAGTTGGAGTTCAGCAAAAAATGAAGTCTGCTCTCCCCTAATTTATACTTCTTTTCACCACTGGAGGGCACATTTCCCCTATATTAACCCCAGTATGAATATGCAAGTTTGCTCTGTTGTAGGACTAATTCTATACAGTATACTATTATGTACTCCAAAACCTTTAAATAATATTAAAAACAAGACAAAAACATTCTCTTTCATGAGATTTTATAATTAATTTCATTTTCCCCTTTTGGCATAAACTTACTCTTCAATAAAGAATCGGTAAGTGAGAACAAAATAAAATCTAGAAAATGAATGAATGGCATGAAGTGGAATATTATTGCTTGAAATCTGGCGCTCCTTGATCTGCTTCAGGCCCAGTCCTATCAATAATGTCAGTAGTTTTGTAACAATATTCCTAGTAGCTTTAGCACCAATAGCTGCACTTGAGACAAATTTCTGGAGTTCAAGGGATTTATTTTTTTAAAAAATATTCCATTTTTTAACTAGAATTAAGTCAATAAAAGAGTCATTTTTAATATAAACTGAAAGTTTAATGGCATTCCCTTAGGAATGCACCATGGCCTCTCTCAGAAAACAAAACACAGAAATCAAAAATTCAAATCACTGCCAAGTCTGGAGTTTCTAAATTGTGTGTCCATTATATTAATGGGTCAGCATAACACCACTTACATTTTTAGTAAGAGAAATAAAAGCTGAGAAATTCCCATCCTCGTCCCCTTCCCCACATTTTACGAGTAGATGGTTTGTAAATGTATATTGATGGAATCAAACTTGATAGTCCACTTTTTGGTATTGCTTTAGAAGAAGAAATAATTATGCTTCACAGAAGGATATAAATCAGATTGCTATTGGCTATGGGAACCAGACCTCTTGTGAGGAAACTGCCATTTCTAATCTTGGCTATAACTGTTACTATAACTGTAACCGCTAGCTCCGTAGCCCAAACTGGAAATTCCCAACATTCCTAACAATTCCCATGAAAGTAAACAGTGATTCTTCCTATCATTGGCTGCGACTGGATAGACTCTCAATGGAAGACTTGGGGTCCCTGAGATCTTTTTGCAGGCATACAGAAGCAATAACTCCATGCTATGTTGTTGTTATGTTGGGGAGAAGTTGCAGTTGTCAGTCTGCCAAGTAAAGGCACGACACCAATCTTCAAATGTCCTTCTCAAAGTGAACGAGAGGAACAAGTTCCAAAATAGCACTCCACATTGGGACCAATATTTTATTGAGTCCAGCATCCTGCTCCTCACTATGCTCATCCAAATGCTTGCATATTGCTTTTTGACTAGTTTTTAATTGTTTTTAACCTGTTGTGAGGTATTCTGGATTAATTAAAAACTAGCATATTCATGTTCTTAAGACTGTCCACAATTTGTTTAATTTGCCTGTGACTGCAGTGGGGACAAATCAAACCATTCAGTCAGTCAATAACTCCTGATCAAGCTGATATGGTTATGGATATATTTTGCTAAACCTGAGGCATAATCTATCCAATACCAGTAGCCCAGAAACCAGTTCTCTTTTGACAATACCACCTGATATCAAATCATTCAGTCACAATATTTTTCTTTTCTCTACTGGACCAGAAGATTGGAAATTAACTTATGAATATTCAGTTAACATTTAACACAAAGTCTAAACCTTTACTGAAATTATTTATTTACTTACTATAGTTGTATGATATTAATTTCTGAATGCTCTGAGCAGGTGGCAATCAAGACATTTTAAAAATCCCTTGAATAAAAAGCAGTATCCCCAATAAAAAGTAATTAATTTTTCCAATATAATTGTAAGGAATCAAGGAAAAAC
The DNA here is from genome assembly GCA_032468115.1 of Grayia smithii. NCBI lineage: Eukaryota > Metazoa > Chordata > Lepidosauria > Squamata > Grayiidae > Grayia > Grayia smithii. The sequence continues at coordinate 101,164 of JANHFM010004772.1, read as the reverse complement.
ATAAAAAATCAGGTATCTGCCACTGCATCCCAACATTCACAGGATGCCTTCCACCTGGGTTAATGGAAAAGCTAACTCTTAACAGCTCCTCTGTAACCCAGGAAGGAAGGAGTAAATTAGGATTTCCAAAGAATAGAAAGCTATTGAAAATATCCATTTCAAGATCCTGTCAGATGCATTCACAAATGGATGTGATCTGAGCCAAATTGTATGATATAAACAGTCTAATGGAGGAATAATATAATATTTCAAGCAATCTCTTCAAAACACATTTTTGAAGTAAGGAAAAAAAAGTTCTGCAGACTGAAAAGTCATTTTGCAATTCAAAACTAAAATTCAGGTTTCATCCAATTTCTTCTATAGGCTTCAGCACGTGATAAATATCTTTATTTTTCAGAAGATGCTAATTTAAAATAGTAGTTATGAGTATACCTCACATAATAATATTACTTTGAGTCCAATCAGAAATAAGTAAAAAATACTAAGAATCCTTCAAGTATTCTACTAAATATGGTAAGAGTATTGTAGGGTTTAGTCGGCATGAGGTTAGACTTATTTTTGCTCTCCCAAAGCAAAAAACATTTTATTTCCTCTGACCCACCATAATGAAGCACTGTTTTTCTAAAATATACAACTTTATCCATTACTGGAAGTTCATAATTAAATTGAGAAAGCCTAATCTTTTCTGCCATCTGTCTTGTGACAACTATTTTTTCAATGTCATATACATAAACTGAAATTGAAGCTATCTGATGTCCATCTTTGATTCTATCACATGGCTCCTGCTCCTCTCTAATTGCACTAAGTTGCATGCTTGCCAGGAATGTGTGATATACAAATATGGCAGATAAATGACAGTCATTATTGAAATATGATATCAAACAATACTTTCTTCACTTAACTGCCTTCAACACATTTTCAGTTTGTAGTAAGGTAAAGGTTCCCCCACACATGCATGCTAGTCATTTCCGGCTCTAGAGGCAGTATTCATCTTTGTTTCTAAGCCAAAGAGCCAGCACTGTCCGAAGATGTCTCTATGGTCATGTGGCCAGCATGACTAAACACCGAAGGTGCACAGAGTACTGTTACCTTCCCAGCAAAGTGGTCCCTATTTTTCTACTTGCATGTTTTACGTGCTTTCAAGCTGCTAGGTTGGCAGAAGCTGGAACAAGTAACGGGAGCTCACTCTGTTACACGGTGCTAGGGATTCGAACCACTGAATTGCCAATCTTCTGATTGACAAGCTCAGGGTCTTAGCCACTGAGCCACCACGTCCCTTTTTCAGTTTATAGTATATATTCCTTAAACATATTAAAGTGAGAATGTATACAATGGCTCAACTACTATTTAGAACAGTTTTAATTGATTTCTTAGTGGAATTAAGAAATTAAGGACTCATAGTAGTTTCTTCTGGTTTTGCTGAGTAACCAAACAATGCCATTACTAATTAGATCTCTTTCATCCAAAGAAATATAAAAGTTCATCAGCAAAATACCCAGCACTGCATGCATACACATATACATGCACATATGAAGTGTGTGTGTGTGTGTGTGTGTGTGTGTGTGTAAGGAGGGAGAGAGGGAGAGAGAGGGAGGGAGAGGAAGAGAGAGAGAGAATAGTACAAAATATATTTAAAAAGCATACCTGGTGACATCTGTCTTTATTTGCAGACTAGTCTAATGTCTCTGTTATACTATGCTTGAAATGAAAATCTCTCTTTTTATATAAGAAGTATAACAAGGTGCTTGGCACAATTAGCCTTGGGGTATTCACTGCTTTGACCACAGGAGAGGGATATAAATAGGCTGATTTGTGCCTATCTGGAAAGCACTGGTGAGGAAACAGAGGGTCGGAAATCATTTAGAGACAGAACTGAGTGCCTAGCCAGATTGGGCTCAGCTGTTGATAGCTATCTGCAGAGCTACATGAAACAGGCAAACATGAAATTAAAGTTTCTCATGGATTACACTTCAGGCATTCTAAAAAGGAACTTGACCCCCAAATATGCCAAGTAACAGCTTTGAAAGAACTGATCTTATAACTTTTTACCAGGAGTGCATTTCATATCTGTTTGAGTTCTTTAAGAATTCCCCCTATATCATTTTGTATCATTTTAAAATATTTTTTTTAAAAATCACAACTTCATTCTAGCAAGAGCTATAGAAGTAAAAAATGATCTAATTATTACATAGATAATATTTATAGGATTATTATACAGTTTAAAATCTGTATGTTAACAGCATCATTAAGTCAAGTCAATTTCATAATTAACTATTAGCAAGCATGAACAGTTTTGTACTTAACAGCTGTATAAAAGCAATTCATATTTATCTCTGTTGTTGCTTTAATAAAATTTCACTGATCAAATATTTGGAATCACTGAGATAATCATATAAGCCAAGATCAGAACAAGGTCTATTTGCACCCATCTTCATGCTACGCTGGAATTAATCCTGGAAATCTTTACAGATTCCTATCAGCCCTCCCAATTAAACCAGATAGGAAATATGACTACTGTCCCACGACCATTTTTAACTGCTGTTTAAACAGGAAGGGTGGGCTCTTCTTCATTTTTTTCCTCTGACTGTTAAGCCACTGAGGGCTCCCCCATCTCTTGTCTGATTGTTTCCAAAGCAGCATCACTCCCTCTCATCACTCAAGGTTATTCCCATATTTCATGACAATTCCATTTAAATTTTGAAAAGCAGATTCAAAAGAAGCTAGGATCTTACTCCAGCTAGAAACCAGGAGATAAGATTCTGAACTGGCTCAACGTAGTATAGCAAAATAATGAAGCAGAAAGAAAAAGTTTACAGATGGACTACATGGGCAAAGGGTTCATCCACATTAATGCATTCTCAGACAAATTGGGTCTTTGAAAGATAAAGAGTTGAAAATACATTTTGAATTCTGCAGAGAAGTGGTTAATATGAAATGTGCTAAGGGACAACTCATGCAGTAACTGATTTTTTTTAAAAATATGAATATAGAACAGAACACAGATGACAGGGGTGTTGGCCAGCTACAGGTTTTTTCAACATTTTCATTACCCAACTAGATGACATGAGAAGCTATGGGAACACTCATCCAATGTCACAAATAAACATGCTACAGATGAACTGAGGCCAGTTCTGAGGTAATTTTGGTCTCCTCGCTTCTATGTTCCCTTTACTGGATCATTCTCTTTAGAAAAACAACAGGAGAAGGTAATGTGCAAAAAAGCATTTTTCTACATTTCATAAAAATGAAGTGAATTCCAAAATAATCTAACCCAGCTGCCTGTCTTAAGTAGTTTTATGCATATTTTAGTTGAGAAGTATAAGATATAATGAAAACTGTTCTGTCTTATAATAAACTTTGTATATGAAGTTCCGGATAAACTAAATACTACGTCAGGATCTACACCCAGTATTAAAGAGCGATTGATTTCAGTTAAATAAAACAGTAGCAAATAAACAGACTGGAAAGCAAGAAATGAATGTAACAGTCCACAGAGTGGAATAACAGAGCACTTACCCTTGGAAATCAGTATCAACAAGGAGCCTGACTAAAATTCCTGTCACAGCAACAAGGATTGGATAGTGGTCTACACTTTCCAGTCCTACAAAAGAGAGCAGAGGTTCAAAGTAAATATTAATACTAATGCAGATTTTCCAAGAGCCTCTTTTATAACTCCTGATGGAGGCACAGATGAAGACCAACTAGTATAGTATAGATCCTCACCAAGTAATATCATCAGCTAAGAATGTAGAATGTAATTACTGGTTATTTAAATTAGGGACATTGTGGGCTGATCCTTTGCAATTTCCAGGCCAGCCTTATGGGCCAGATTTAACCACCCTGCAGCCCAGATGCGGCCCACAGGCCTTGAGTTTGACACCCCTGCTTTAGCTAAGCTCCCTTTCCTCTGTTTTGAGCTATTTTGGACACATAAATATAAAAAAAGATAAAACAATTTTCTCCTCACAAATTTTAAGAGGAAAGCAACTAGTACTAGAGAGAGCGCTTCGTTTTTACGAACATCACTATTTGGTGTCTAGAGTTACAAAGATACCTAGAAAAAAACCCTGAAAAAAACTGCAAAACTGTGGATGTTTGGAAGCTTTTGGAAGCCTGAGGCAAGCCTGGCTTGGAGAATATTGCAAAGTGGCCAGAGTAAGAAGGCCTGGTATGGTCAACAGCCACTTCACATACTCTGGGCGTACCTGTCAGCAGTTGAAGAAAAATGCAAAGTAGGTGGGGCACAGCAGCTCCTGTGGACGTAGGGAGGCAAGTGGGGTTTGACACAATGGTGCTGGTATTATTGGATGTGGGGCCTGAGGTGGCATTTCTCAGGGCAGCAGCATATTTAAAAATTACAGGCTACAAGAATGATCTAGAGAAGGATGATATACTGCAGTGTTTCTCAACCTTGGTCTCTGGAAGATGTGTGGACTTTAACTCCCAGAATTCCCCAGCCAGCAGAGCTGGCAGAGTTGAAGTCCACACATCTTCCAGCAGCCAAGGTTGAGAAACATTGATATACTGATATACAACTGAAACTGGCTGATATTTTAAAAGGAACATACAAATACAATTCAGGAGAGTGACCTGGGTAATTTTTTTATACTGGCTTTACAAAAGAGGCTTGTTACAATTTTGAAAGTTCTACCGAGGAGAGACAAAGTAAAAGGAAAAATTTTAATTTGTAGGACATTTGAAGGTATTAAAAGGTATTAAGGTATTAAAAGTTAAGATTGTTAAAAGTTAAGAGAAGGAATGTAAAGTTAGTTTATCTGATTAAGGTTAAAAAAGGTAGGTTGTTCTCTGGTAACCCTTAATGGACTTTTCCAACCAGGCCTGAATGACAAACCTGTTCATAGATAAGAAATGAGATATGGGAAGAACGGATCATTTGTTGGTGATATGTTACTAAAATTGTCTAAACTTGTGATGAAGGGGCAAGTTACATCTTTTCACACACAAAGTAGTTACTTTTCTTTTTTGTTTCTTCTTTTCTATACTTTCTACTTTTTATTAGTTTCTATTAGCTTTTATTTTTTAATTGTAATGTCTAATAACATTCTTTTTCTTATTATATGTCTTATTGTATTGTTATTATATATCACGTTATGTTTATAAATATATAAAACAGCTTTGCATTCAAATGCACTTATGCATATTCAATAGTATTTCTATTAGTTTTTGGGGCATACCCAAGATATCTTTCTTCTCTATGGATTACTTCGTATTTTAAAACTCTTGCTATGAGAACAGATCTCTTGGCCTTGAATTGGCCAGGCACATGGCCATCATCTAATGGTTCCTCAAAGTTTAGAGCCAAAAGTTCTCATATCCTATAGCTGTAGCTCTGAGCAACCAAGGGAGAGTCAGCATAAAGTTTTTTCTAAGGACTAGATGTTCTCTTTCATTTTCAGATGCGCCTTTTGGGTCTTTATATTAATGACCCATGAAAAAGACAGCAGGTATAGTGTAAACTACACTGAGATCACAATCTGAGGTAAAAGGTTGGCCTAGAATTACTCCTCATGTAAATCCTCATTTCTTTCCCCAAGGGACTGGAAATGGGAGAAGTTCTTGTGAAGACCACAAGAATGCTTAATGCTTAAGACCCTTAGACACATTTCAACAAGCAGCAGGAGAACAAGGGGAATATCTTCAATAAACAAGAATATTAAAAATACTTTATGCCTGGTTACATTATTTGCTTATTTAGCCCACTTTTATGTAGCCTGAGTAGAAGAGTTCCACACGACTCCCTAGAACAGTGGTTCTCAACCTGTGGATCGGGACCCCTTTGGGGGGTGTCGAACGACCCTTTCACAGGGGTTGCCTAAGTGGGGTGAGAGAAGGGAGGGCTGCCCATCTCTCTGCTCCTGCAACCCTGGCTCTTCTGTTATTGTTCCTGGAAGCCCTGCTC
>JANHFM010004772.1:59431-76601 GCA_032468115.1 Grayia smithii | reverse complement strand
CCACACGTCTTCAAGTAACCAAAGTTGAGAAACACTGCCTTAGAGTCATTTTCTATCAGCCAGGTTTGTTTCTAGCCTTGGAAGTCTAAGATTCTCTGCAGCTTCTGCTTCTCCAATGAAAAATATTAGATACCTATTGTTTTACTGATTCTTGCTGATCAAGGACATCAAATAACATGGATGTGTCACCATAAGGTACAGTATGAGGCAAAAAGTAGGTGAACCATTATTACAAATCTAGCACTTCCCACCCTTTCCCAGTGGATCCTCGTTTCCTTATTAAGTGAATTCTCATCCCAGTTCTAAGAGTGAGACACAATTAGGAACCCCACTAAAATGAATCCTGCTCACCTTACCAAGCTGCTGATGCACGCTGAGGTTGTACATCATGACTATTCCATCCAAGATTTCCAGGAGAGAATTCTTGGTGATTGGTTGATCTGGCTCTTCTGTAGGTTTCCCCAGTAGAAGACCCTCATTTCCACGGCTACCTTCAACTGTCATAAAAACAAAGAAGTTTCTAAGGAAGCCACTGCTAAGCATAAGAATCTGTTAATTGTGAAAAGAGTATCTACACTTTTCTGAATGGAAATGTTGATATTTTAATCATCAATTTCATTCATGCTACATTAAAACTAAATCTAAATTGAAAAAAGTCTAGTTATTTTTCATTCTTCCACACACTCTCCTCTATTAACTCTTTCTTTTCAACCTGTATTTCAAAGGAATGAACCTTGCCTCTTTCTACTCTTCCTCCTCTTCAGCTTTGTTAGAATAATTAAATTTCATTAATTTTCTATTCTTTATTTGCTACTCCAAAACCATCTTGCAAGTGTATTGCAAGTGCAATACAGTTCTCACAATCTTTCAGGCAGAAGGCACAAAGCTTGCATTCTAGTCATAGGGTTCCTTATAACACACCCAAATGCCAACTAAAAAGAGGTACAAATCTTGTCCTTCAGCCATGAAACACACTCCACATCCTCCTTTTGACACATTATGCAAACACCCAGCTCTCTTGAAATGGCACTGGAAAAAATGTAAGAAAAGAGAAGGATGATCAGAGCAAGATGGATGGGCTCAGTTAAAATGACAATGATTTGCACCACTGACAGATTTGAAAGAACATATTTGGGCTAGATTGTTATGGGGTGAAAATCTATGTTGTGGCCAGGAGTCAAAACTTAATGGCACATAACCAATGACTATTGAAAACTAGCTTCTACTTGCAGAGTCATGCATAGCAATTATTTGGAGGGTTTCCCCTCCCTCACCTATATTTTTATAAATTTCTTTAGTGCTGTTATTGTCAGAATACAGTTATATATTACTCACTGTCCTCCTCTGTTCGTTGTTCCATGTTCAATGTACGGACTTTAACCTTCTCTATGGAACCTGGTGATCGTCTTGGGGTCATCAGGCTCACAGCTGCAGTACTGAGAAAACGGTTAGCTCGCCCTAAGGTGGGAGAACTGAGCCAGCTTGGCCTGGCCAAGGCTCCCCCAATTGCCAGTGCAGCAGCGGGACGCTGAGAGAGATAGAGAGAAGGAGAGAGAAAGGAGGGGGGGGAAGAGAGAGAGACAGAATGACAATGACAAAGATATGCACTAGTATTTGTTCAGCTACAACAATTCTTCATCTCAATTTTTAAAAAGCCAGTTTAAACCCTGCACAAATCTTTGATACTCAAATAGCTAATCAGAATATTAGCATTCACAAAAATATTTTTTAAACATTTTCATCTCAAAATCTAGGGAATATCTGGTGGTCTCATACAGTCAAGCATAATTGGAATAAAGCTACTGGAAAGCTATAGTAGGAACCACAATTTGTATTCTCTTTAGTGTATTACCAATAGCAAAGAGTAATTTGATATTTTTTCTGTCAGTGGACCATACTTGGTTTGATGGGCTTCTTTAAATCTTGTAAGCATCTCAGAGTCATTTATGTGAGATGGATGTTTATATAAATAATGGAAATATATTCATACTTTGAAGTATGCATGGTATGACAGGAATCCATTTCTTTGCTTTCTACATCCTGAGCACTGAAAACATAAGAGGATTTCCTATTTTTCCTCTCCTCCCTTTTCCAAAAGATATTATCACCACAGAATCTTTTGCAAAATATTTATTCAGCAAACTCCAATTCACTGAAAAAATTCTAAGCTGGAACTGGAGTCAGCAAGATTAAAATTAAATCCAAAAGGGTTAAAAAAAATGAAAGGTACATTATTCAGTACCATTACTACTTTCCCTGCAAAGGAAGTAGGAGGAGGATGTTTTTGAGAAGAGATGTTATAAATGTTACTCCAGCACTGAGAAAATCTTCTCACTCTTAGCCAAGCGTTATAGTTTGCTTTGCCTTTAGATCAGTGGTGAAATCTAAAATGTGTTACTACTGGTTCTGTGGGCATGGCTTGGTGGGGGTGGTGTAAAGTGACTGGGTGGGCATAGCCAACTTTTTTTTTTACTTTTTTAAAGCATTTTTTTACAGCCTATTCGGCAGAATGCTTTTGAAAAGAAAAGCTCTGAGGATCCCAGGGCTCAGCTGTCAATCACAGCTGAGCCCCGTGATCCTCGGAGCCTTTCTTTTTACTTTTAAAAGCATTTTAACAGCCTATTTGGCAGAATAGGCTGTAAGAAAAATACTTTTAAAAGTAAAAAAAAAGGCTCCGACAGTCACAGCTGATGGTCAGAACTGTTTTCTTTTACTTTTAAAAGCAATTTTTTTACAGACTAATGGCCAAATAGGCTGTAAAAAATGCTTTTAATAGTAAAAAAAAAAAGGCACCAGAGCCTTTTTTTTTTTACTTTTAAAAGCAGGAAGTTAGGACACCTGGGCCAGTGGGTGGAGCACGGGGCCGCCATCGCTAGCAATTCTCCGAACCACCTGCCACAATCGCTACCGGATCGCCCGAGCCGGTCCGAACCGGGAGGATTTCACCCCTGCTTCAGATCTATCCCTAATCCAATACCTTTGAGTCTGCACGCTTCCCATCTGAATGCCTTGTTATGGTTGCATCTGACTGCTATACTACCTCACAATTTGAGAATACTAATTTTTCCTATGTTCCTATAACTTATAAGGCTACCCATCTCCTCGTGTTTTTCACACCACTTGTTTTCCCCACTATTCAAAACAATTTCTACAAGCTTATCAAGAACCTTTCACTGCTGCTACCAACTTTAATGAAACTTTGACCCATTTTAGGCACCATTTCTAAGGCTCACTTGTGCTGTTGACACTGCCGATTCTTCATCTTCATCAAGATCATCCATTGTCACAGCCTGAAGTTCTGCAGGATCAATTAGAATATTCACCTTTGAGGCCAAATCATCTGTGTGAATAAACAATGCAATGATATTGCCAGGTACAGTTGTTTGAACACTTTCCTTTTCCTAACTTGATTTCCCATTTTATTTCCCACTAGTAGAAGGTCAAATAGCAATATAATAAGAAAGCTCTAAATAGGATTGATATATCAAGAATACTTCTCAGGATTAATACCACAGGGGAAGAGCAAAAGAAAATTGAGCCATCCCATGACATTTCTGAATTGATATAATCCTATGAATTTAATTATTTTGCTGTTTCAGATACTAATACTTTGGATTGGGGCTTATTTGCCAAATGCTTATTTGGTGCCCATTAGTCTATTTCCTAAACCCCCCAAAAATCATAGATTTCTCACAACATATGCAAACTTATCAAAACCTTTAGTGTCGTAATATCTGCTGTTCCTCTTGCTGTACACCTAGAAAGGAGGTATGATTGAACTGCTGGCCACTCCTAAGTGAAATGCCTCAGGGCTCAGCTCTCTTCCCCATGTTATTTAATATTTCAACAAGACCTGCTAGGACATGTTAACTATCAGGATCCAATCTGGTTCAATCACTGGGACCAGAGGTTTAGACTTCCGAGCTTTTGGACTTATGCTGGAGCCCATCTCAGGAAATTTCCCTCCAGTAGAATTGTAACTATCAGTTTAGGGTAAGGCCTCGTTAATATGTTATAAACATATTAACTAGTTATAAACATTGCTCTATCTGGATAAAGGTTCTGAAAGGTATCTGAAAGATTCAAGATGGCGCAAAGTAAGCTAAAACCACAACCTAGCAAAACACAGGCACTGTTTTAATGTCTCCATTTCAGCTTTTCTTTGCCTTTAGACAAAGTAAAACTTTCTCGAGGAGCAGGTGCCGAGCATAAGAGTTCTCTTGGACTCATGGCTCCTGCTTTAATCAGCACTAGAGGCCACGCCTAGGGAAGCCTCTCTCCAACTTTGGCTGGTATGGCCCTTTTTGGGGTGGAAAGTCCTGATGACAGAGATTCATGCCATCAACGCTTGAGACTAAACCATTATATTGTACTTTGCTTGGGTCTGCATTTGAAAATTACTCCCAAACTGCATAGGGTTCAGTGTGCAATTGCACACTTTCTGGTGGGTTCCAGTTTCAAAAACGTTGTGCCAGTTGCCAGTAGGATTCTAAATACAATTCTAAGGGCATCTGTTAACCAAACAACAACAACCTTGCAATGGCTTGGCTGCCCATTAACTGCCCACTCTTTGTGTTCCATTAGGGAAGGATAATTCAGGTACCCGTCCCCAAACCAGAAGTGAAAGGGGTAGAAGCCTAGTGACAGGTCTTCTCAGAGGCTGCTCCTGTGTAAGGAGATAGCTAATTCCCAGCAATCCAAATGGCCTCCTTCATGTTGAGTTAGGAAGTTACTGAACATTGTTTCATTTTGCAGGCATTGTGGACTAAATGGTTGCTTTTTTACCCATAGAAGAGAATATTTGTAGCCCTGGATTGAACTTTGAAGTCCTTGATGTACTCTGAGCATGGTTATTTTCATACAGACTTTTCATTACCCAACTAGGGTGCACTTAAAATGTTGTCTTGTTAGGTAATGAAATGTCTGCAAAAAAACCAAGCTCAGAGAACACCAAAGGTTCCACAGATTTTTTAAATGAGTCTTTGAGACAATATGATTTTTGTTATATTTTTAACATGCAGCATTTTAGCCAAACCTTTTACTAGTACTTTTATATTTTAGAAGAATTAATATATTGTTTCTGGTCTGGTCTATGTTTTAAAAATTGTGAATCATCTTAGCGTCCTGTGACAGGGTATAAAAAATGACATAGCACACTTTTTTGTCCTTAAAAAGGCAAGGACAGAATCAAAGGGCAACATCCTATCTTTCTAGGTTTTACATATTGAGTCATCTTATATAGCTTATAAGATAATAATTGCAATAGAACGTTCTATTTCAAATGCAACTAAGTCATCGGTTTGTATGACTTATTAAAACTATTTTTTTCAGTATTATCCAACCCTGTGCCGAGGGTTGTAATTTAGTGCTTTTGTTAATGAGTCTGAAATAGGAAATTTTCCAAGAGTGGCTTGTTGTCCTGAGGACTCTCTTTTATTTAGAAGAGCATCTACAGAATGCTTCAAACTAAGTAGCTTCTATTTAAATTTCAAATTAAAATACAGTTTCCAAGAAAGGTTATGAGCAAAGAGAACATGGCTTCTGATGGCATCTGCCAGTTAATAGCTACTAGTGATGTTCTGATCTCAAATTCCTAACAGTCAAGAAATTGAAAATATAACAAGACAGGAAAAGCATGGAGAGCATGGTTTTTGGAATTCTTCTAACCCTTTGTCAGCAGTTCAGTTCTGGATTATGAGATCAGGAGGGAGAGAAAGAGGCATAAAATGGCAGAGTCACCAATACTTTAAGATACTGCTCAACTGCTTTTCCCAAAGGGACATACTGGGAGAATGTTTTTGGATTTTTTTTTCTCTTCAGCCCCGTCACATCTGCACATTTTCAAACTTGTTTTTTTCTTTTCTTTTTTTCCTTTTGGTTTTCTTTCCACACCAAACTTGGTCCTATTGGTTGGAGAAAACTATCCCATTGATGAATAGATAAGAGCATTTGAAATTAAACCCACATCTTTTGTATATTAAAAATAACAATATTTTTATTTATAAAAATTTATAAATATTATTTTTTAATTAAATGCACATAATGTGTCAAAAGAGTCACCTGCCTTTCAGAGTTTTCTTGAGATGCGATAAGAGCCCCCCAAGACGCTGAAGGTCAAAGTAATCCACCTTCCCATTATAAAAGAGCTGAGGGGGAACATAAGCATCTGCATAAAATAGACAGAAATGTTATCTAGGGTGAAGGAACTAGTATTCTTTGATAATAAATAGCTGAGATGGTTATGAATTACAGATAGATTTTTAGGACATGTTTTTGAATACAGCTTTAAAAAAGCAATCTAAGTTATAACTGCAGAATGAAATATACATTGAGACAATAGATTCCTATGGTTTTAAAGCAGAAACATAAAACATCACATATTAGAGGGTTGCAAAAATTAGAAAAGGGAGCAGTGTAAATTTAGTAAATAATGTTTAAGGAGTATATTAATTCTTTTCACAAGAGGCTAACTTTTTAAGATTATGTGCAAATTTCTGATTTAAAGTATAGTAAATACAGTTTGGTACAGTTCATGTTTCAGAGTCTGTGCTAATTTTGGCCAACATGGATTTACTTTCAACTTTGTCTCATACTCTATTTTAACTGTTCTTCTCCTCACTTTTTGAGTAAGCAGTTTCATTGTGAGAAGAGAGAATGTCAGCACTTGTTAAAACGAGAATCCTTCTGAACATTAACTATGATGCTCCAAATACCATGATCTAATTTGTAGTTTTGGGATAAAAAAGATCAAGGATATTTTATCACAACACTCCAGAATCCTTTAAAAGAAATTAATTTTAGTTGAAAAGCCCATTCTTCAACATTCAGTCATATGCCAATATAGAAGCTGTCATATTTTTCAAAGATGAGGGCATTTTACCTTCACTATTCAGTGCTGACACATTCTTCATCTTATGTTCATCCCAATAATGTCTCAAGGCTGCTATGAGTCGATGCAAGAAACACACCATATATTCTGGAGGACATAACACGGTCAGATTCTAAAGGCAAAAAAAGTGCAACAGTCCTCTGCAGTTAACCTAACAGTTTTAGGAGTAATGCTAGATTCACTTAAATATGCGTGATGCATATTACCCTTCCTTTTTTGCATTTCCACAAGCAGGGCATGCCTATTGTTGGAATACGTCCATACTGATTTATGCCTATTTCCCTACCAAAAAAATAGCATCTCTTTCTATTTGAAGCAGAGGAATTGTGTACATCAGAGCAAGACGTGGGGGAAGGGGAGGCAAAACATCAGCATGAGTCCAAAAGAATACAGTATTTCTCGTACTATCATAACATACTGCTCTCAGGACAGGCACCATGTAGTATTAAAAGTGAATCAAAGGAACGTTCAAGCTTCCCTATATGAGCTTTGCTATGAAAAAAAAGAAAATTTTTAACCAAAAACATTAATTCTCTAACAATTCTTTAACAATCTATATATATATATCTCAGAACTTCACATAATGAATGCCATTCATAACATTTTTCCTAATGGCAGGAGCATTCCCAAGACAAGTACTGTTGAGAATATTAACTCTTTTAATTAATTTAATTAACTCCTATTGGCAGAAAATTAGATACTGAGCCTATCTCCCCTTTTTCTGTAATAACAGAATAACAGAGTCAAAAGGAACCTTGGAGGTCTTCTAGTCCATCCCCTGCTCAGGCAAGAAATCCTATACCATTTCGGACAAAATGTTGTTCAATTTCTTCTTAAAACCCCCCAGTATTCGAGCACCTACAACTTCTGATCATTCCACTGATTCATTGTTATAACTGTCAGGAAATTTCTCTTTAGTTGTAGGTTGCTTCTCTCCTTGATTTAGTTTCTATCCAGGGCTTCTTGTCCCCACAGTCTAATCCCCACAGCCATCCTCCCTGCCTTTCAGAACAGATTTTAGGTAGAAACAAGGGAACATAGTGAAAAGTATCTCCCCAGACATAGACTCTTCCATCTTTGGGGGGTGTCTTTTGTTAGATCCATAGTATACCATTTCTACTGATAAAGTTGTTAATATATTAGGATTAAGCTACTGATCATTCAATCTTTGATGAATGATGAATTAGGGAAGCTGATGGGTAACACAGAAAATGTAGCTGCACGGAGTATCTATTAGCACAGAATTCATCAGCAACATTTTTAAAGATTGCTAACATGTAAATTAAGGCACAATAATGTCCTTGCTAAAAAGTATACTTCTAGGTAACACAATCAAATATGCAACAATTGATGAAAAACATAATGGAATTCTTCACTTACCCCTCGATTGCTGGCATTTTCCTGAAGAAACTTGCGGAATTTATTTAGAAAGATGTATCTGGAAGCTCCTCCCTGAAAAAAACCCCAATAACTGTAGATTATGGAATATTTTAAAATCAGACTGTTTGGTTTCAATTTTGGTCATTCAATCTGCAATTTGGCCCTTAAAAAGAAATTTCATATTGTATGTTTATAATATGATAGTTTTTATACTGACAGATTATTTTCTACTGTGGCTTTCTTTTTTTTTTTAATGATGATTATTCAGAATAATTTGAACTTGATATTCTGCTCCAGTTAACATTTATTTTACTAAATTAGCTTCCAGCAAAATCAGTTGGAAAGCAAGAAGAAAGTTGCAAATCAAGGTCATGTGACTTTAACAACCATGCATAGCTCATTTAAAGACTGTTAACTGGAACTGCCATTGTAAATCAGCACAGTCAGGTGATTTTTTTCACTTTATGACTGTGACATTTACAACAAAGCTGCTGGTCTTGATAACAGTCATTAACTGAAGACTACCTGTAATTTAAAAAGTTCTGAACAGTGACTACATTAAATGATACAAAAATTGAATACTACAGACTATTTTTTTGTATTATTCAACATGATTTCAAACAAGATTCCTTACAAAGAAACTGAAAGTATCGTATGAGAGACTATATTCAAACTACCTGAAGACACCTAACTAAAAACACCCACTTATTCTGAGCGGCATCAATTCTTAGCATATTTATTAAATGTTAGTATTTAATATGACATTGTACAACCTGCAATTAATAGTCATATTGAATGGAAAAGACAAACAACATACTTTAAAGCAAATTTATTATCTGGATGTTATATCAAGAGTTAGCAAGATACATCCCTGGAAATCAAGTATTATATTAGATTTGTTTAACAAAGTAACTTCTAAGTTCCAGCAATAAGGACTCTTAGTATCTTATCAAATTAAGCAATGTTTTATGAAGCTAACAGCAAGGAGTATGGAGCTGCATGAATATACATATCTTTTCGTTCTTAAAATGCAAGCAAACTACTTTAAAGAAAAACTACGGTACAACAGCATAAAGCAAGTTTCTGTTCAGAATTATTGCAGTCATTCAGCTATTTAAACTGTCCTTACCACACCATGATCTTTATTGTTTAATAATAGCTTCAGTATCTGCACCTGGAGTTCTTCCACCACTACAAAATAAAAAATAATATATCTCTGAGAAAGATTGGGTGAGTCCATCATCATACTCTACTGAGAAACCAATAATGAATTCAAGTCTCATATAGAAACTCTAGAAAGAAAACCAGCCCATTTACATTATTTCATTACTCTCCCAGAAGAGATTAATCAATAAAAGTTCTAGTACAGGGGTGTCCAACTCACATTGTCACGACAGTGTCACGTGAGATATTGGGACTTTTTTCCCCTTCGCTAAACCGGGCATGGGTGTGGCCAGCACGTGACGCATCCAGCCCGTGGGCTGGGAGTTTTTGACAGGCCTGTTCTAATAGGTCACTCCAGATAATCTTGAGAATAATAGAATGTACAAACTTTAAAAAAAAGTAACTCAAGAGCAGAACTGAGTTGATTTGGGAGTATGAAAGCAAATAGAATTGACAGCACTACAATACCCAGCTTTGGTTTGTACATTTTCCTTGCAAACTGGGATCACAGTGGATTCAAGCTATAGAGACCAATACACCGATATAGGTGTATTGACTGAAGAACCAGAGCCTTGCATGTGACCTTTTTCATTCTTAATGTGATCAAAAGGGGAAATTATTAAACACATGAAAAATTAAAAACATGACCAAAAAATAATAGCAGCTAGATTTAATGTAATTAATTGAAATGTAAATAATGTAATAAATTCTACTTGTTCTATTCATGTATAGCACATATGCCATTCGAATGCCAAGTGAAGCCTTCAGCCCATAAAAAGTTGCGTAATTCTGATCTACAATGCCATGAAAGTCCAAATTTCATAAACCCATTATTGTTACCTTCAATGCGTTTTTTAAGCCGCTGGCACCCTCTCTCATATGCCCGCCTCCTCAGCCTCTCTTCAGAACTCTCATTCTTTACCTCTTTACTCTCTTTGCCCTGCATTTAAAGAAGGAAACAACAGAATTATAAACAGTACTTAAAGCAATTCAGAGCCAATGGGGAATTGGGCTTTTTAAAAATGTGTACCAGTAAAACATGAATGAATAAAAAAGGGAATGGATAGGAAAAGCTTGGAAACAAGAGCTAAAACAGAGGATAAAAGACAATAGCCACCCCCAAAGTGCTATACACTATCACCTGTATAATTTTATTATGTTCAGAATATATCTAGATAACGTCTGAATCACAGGTTTTAAGATCACTGCGTCATTCCCTGAATCTCCTAACTGCAAGATTATATTCTTCACCTCCTTGTTGAAGCGATTTGGCCACCAGGTGGTGGGTATCAACTCCTGTAAGCCAGCCTCCTCCACACGCAAAGGGGACTTGATATAAAAAAATACCACTGAGCGAAGAACATCAAATCTGCAAAGGGTTAAGGAAATTGGGTGGTAGTTCAAGACAAGCGTATCAGTGAATCTAAGTGAAAAAGAACAACCCTGATGTTAGTCAAAATAATTTTGCAAAAGTTTTTCTGAAGTCATTGGAAATTAAGCTATGTACTGAAATATGCAAATATTTGGTTGTATATGGACCCATTGTAAATAAAGTGACTAATCCAGCCAAGCCTTTTGAGGGAAAGCCAATACCTGAAGCAGGAGTCTGGCTCTAGAGGGCTGAGATTTCCATCAGGGCCTTGGAGCATATCTAACAGTTAAGCTAGCTGCACAAATAACTTAATCTAATAGAAAGAAGTTTCCTGTAGAGCACATAAAGTAGTCTTAAATGCAAATCAAAGAGGGATTCTCCAGCTAAAAACACCAGAAATTATTATTTCCTACTTAATGGAATAAATCTGTACACAGGCTCTCCAGCAAAGGAACTCATTACATGTTCTAAGGCCAAACTCCATCATATAGATCTAAAATTCACACAGCTGTTCTAGTCAAAGGAGACTAACTTGCCTCCAAGATGCTTTAGTTTGCCTGTGTCACTGACTGAATATCAGTGATGTAACCTTCTAACCAAAACAAAAATCAGTTTATGATAGCTTCCACCATGGAATATTTAAATTTATATGTTGATCAAGAATTAGATGTCATGTTAATATGGCTTCTGTAGATAACTCCAAATTATTTACTACAATAAAAAGGCAATGCAAATTGGATTTTACTTAAAACTACATGTAAGTGATGTACGCTATAGTATGTCAAATTTGTGCACACACAAGCAAAACTTTAGATGTGTGCTGAAGAACTGTTGATCCTAACTAGATCCATCATTAAGAGACAATAAAAAGTTGAGCTAAAACTGCACCATCAAGACACAGCTCTCCATAGTACCATGCTGTAACTATGCTTTCAATAGTTTATTGCTCGGAGGTCAAGAAATAGGAACACAGTTAGAAGACCTGAAGGATCAAGTTATGGACAAAAATCTACCTATATGGTTAAGAGTCAACAACAACTGGATGGCACATAATCAGTCGGTAAACAGTTTAATATATGTTAGTGATTTAGTACTGAGGTAGGGTGGGGAGACAGCATTATGATAAAGCTGAAGTAAAACAATCTAATCTATGTTATGCCTACTCATGGAAATTTTAAGATAAAAAAGGGATAAATGTTCTCCAAGGATTTCCTATCACAGTAATATTCCTCAAAAGTGAAGCGAAACAAAATAAGGGTAATAAAGGGGAAGCAATTATCAAACTTTCAATTGCTTAGGCATTCTTTAACTAGAATCTTGGCATTTTAACTAGAATCTTGGAGGTCATGCTCCAAGGACTCAATATTTATATCTCAAACTTCAAAAAACGCAACCTGAAATACATTTACAAATAAGTAGTCAATGACAGCTAACCAATGCTTGATTAAGCAAAAATGCTTCAGAATTTGCTTGATTCAACAGAAGTACAAATGCAGCACCTGTCTATGATTCAATTAAAGCAGTCACATATGTTTCCAGGATAGTGACATAATCCTGAAAACAGATATGCTGATTTAATGAAATGGAATATTTGGCTCTCATACACTGAACACGTCTGAACACAATCTGAATTAATGCATGGCCTCAATGAACAGTTAATAATTATTTGAAAGATAGCTTTCACAAAACAGGAGGACAATATTTTACATTTGACATTGCCTATATTTGGAATAATCTGATAGTCTGAATCTGATAATCTGAATAAGTATCACTGAGAAATCTAAATAACTATGAACAATATATTATAAAGAAAGGATACAAGACATTATTGAGCAAGTATTTCCTGGATTTCTCATGTTTTAGGATAGCAATAGTAAGGCGAAGATAATGGATCTGGGCAGAAAAAAGAGGGAAAACGACAATCAATTTATAGAGACCAATGCAGGTAATCCTTGACTTATGACTATAATGACGGTTCAAAGTTAGACTGGGGAAAAAAAAGAGACTTGTAATCTGCACTTGCACTTATAACCATCGTACCACCCCTGTGGTCACATGGTTGCAATTTGGGGGCTTGGCAACCTGTCTGCCTTTATGACCAGCTGCAGTGTGCAAATCATGTACAAATGTGATTTGTGACTTTTGCCTCTTTCCAGCAAAAACGCACCATTGGGCAGCTGGATTCACTTAACAACCACTGTACAAATTGTCATAAAATCAGGCCTGATTTGTGACCATAATGACTTACCACAGAAATTCCACTTCTAATTATGGTCATAAGTTGAGGACTACCTGCATTCTTAAATGATTAGAACAGGGATGTCAAACTGGCAGCCTGTGGGCTGGATGCATCATGTGCAGGCCATGCCCACCCCAGCTCCATAAATGGGAAAAATGTGGCAAAATGTCACATGATGGCAACATGACACCACGGAGTTTGACACTCATGATTTAGAACATTCTTCTCCAAACTGATACCTGATGCAAGTTTATTTATTTTAATCCAATTTATATCCCGCCCTTCTCCGAAGACTCAGGGCGGCTTACAATTTATTAAGGACAAACCAATGTGCTTAGCCAAAGTTATATCAATTGCTATAATCGCTAGGTAACATGGCTAGTCATAGCAGCATGCTGACATCCAACACATATGGTAGGCACCAAGTTGAGATTTACAACTCATAAGTTTGTAATCAGGGAGAAAAATCTGTCTCTCACACTGTTTTTTGTATCAAGATTTTTTTCTGGTATGTCACAAGATAATATCACTCACCTGTAAGCCAAGATCAGGAACTATGGGAGAAAAGCGGTATGCTCTGAGCAAGGACATCAACAGCTGCTTGAGGCATTCATGAACTTCGTAATCCTGAAGAAGAGAAATAGAAGAAATAGAAATAGAAATTTACACTAGGCAGCTCTAATGGAGAACAGAAGCAGCCCAGAATTACTAGGAGTCAAAAGACATAATGAAACTCACTTCCATGAGAAGCCACATAAGATCCAGTAACTGCTGAATAAGAGGATGTGCTTCTACAGCTCCTCCCCCTTCCAAGATGCCAAGCAGGAAACTCATGAGCACATCTTCCACTAAGTACACTTTGCACTGTACAAAAAGAGGCATTAAAGTAGCAGACGTGAAAATGACCACTATACAGACCAAACCAAAGAATGAACCTATATCCATGCTGCAGTTTCATGAGAGTTCATTGAAAAAAATATTCCTGGGATGTCATGAGAACTGTAGATGTTTCACAGATGACTGTCTTCCTCAGTCAGTCTAGTGCCATATTTCTAAAATAGTATATACTTCTACAATGTTCCAGATATTTATACAACTTTTGTAAAGAACATTGTTCCTTCCCTAGGCAACGGACCTATACACAAGGAGAAAATATACTGTTGTACATGACAGAATGCAGCCCTTCTGCTGATGACAAGATGTAATTCCTTCCTGGAATTAGTTAAGTTGGAGAGAGGAGTTTTGTGTTACAATTTGAAGGTGATGGGATTTTCTTAATTAATAAATACATAATAGCATGCTTCTCTTTAATTAGGCACTTCGTACATAAAGAACAGCACAAAGTAAATTTTATAACTTCACAAAACTTCTTTTTTGAGAATGAAATTGGCTGGCAACAGAGCTCAAAGTATAGGAGGGAAGAATAAATAAAATCTAAAATTATGTTCAGAACCTTATGACCGACTCCCACTTTAATTGAAACATATTCCCCATAACCTTCTGAAAAGCAGACCATAAAGGCCACCATTAAAGGTAGAGGACAAGATCTCAATAATTCAGACATTGATTAGAAATGGTAAAAGTTCAGTTGCAAAAACCATATTCTGAGGTTTAACCTGTAGCAAATCCACATGCAACTAGAAAAGACACGTCTAAAATCATGGAAAATTACTAATAATCAATGTAGATGAGGAAGGTAAATTTGTGTTCACTAGATATCAAAATATTACTATCTTTGATACCAACTGCAAATGATTAGAATGTATGGGTATTGATATCCAAAACAGATCTCCAGTTTGCTATCATGGAAAAATACAACATTCTGTTTCTTCTGCTAAATAGTGTGAATGTGCTGAAAAAGTTCATGATCTCTGCAACTAAATAAACACATTTCCACTACTACATTAGGTAGAAAATCCTACACTGAAAAAAATCTTAAGATATAAATTGAGGAAACTCACCATAAGAGGGGCAAAATTATTAAAAATGTGTGCCAAGGTGATGAGTATTGTTGGTTCCCCCTGAAGTTGCCAGGTGGAAGAGTCCCTTTCTACCAGCTTCCCTTCCTGAAAGAGAAAACTCAAGATTGCACAAATTTTTTAAATAGATCCTTAATTTCTTGAATTTTCTTAAGAAAGTCCTTGAAACAGGTCTCTGATCCAGAAATACACGATAGTGCCTTAGAAAGGCAACAAGTTCATTATTATCCTGACAAATCTGGCATTATCTAGATACTACCATGTATAGTGGTTACTTGAAAAATTTTGGCCCTGTAGTTCCAATACCAGGTGATGCCACATGGAAAGATTACTATGTGCTATATTTCATTAAGTTCAGCAATTCCCTTGCACCTAATGCTGTTCTTTATTATCTGCTATTTTCAGGGGAAGGACAGATAAAATTCAATTACTGTTACAGCATAACATGATACCCAGCTTTACATTTCCCCCTACCCCCCCACAACTGAACCAAATGCTGCAGTGGAGGTTCTGATTCTGTCTAGAGGCTGTGGGGGATCTGAATGAGGAAGAACAGGTTTCAGCTCAACTCTAGCAAGTCTAAATGGCTGATGACTTTTGAATCAATTAGATCCTAAGATTTGTTATCACTTGTTCCAGGTAAGGCTGTGGTACCCCAAACAGAACCAGTATGCAATCTGGGGTCCTCCTGGATTCACAGCTCCTCTTTGAGGAACATGTGACAGCTGTGGCCAGGAGGGGCTTCATACAAATTCATCTTCAGTACCAGAGGTGCCTTTTCTTAGATTAGGAGCCTGTCTCTTAAGGTCAGTTACACTTTAATCTCCTGACTGGGTCACTGCAGCACATTCTACATGGGCCTGTCTTTGAAGAGCCATCTGGAAGCTGCAGCTGGTACAGAATGCAGAAGAATGGAGAGAAATGAATAGCCTTGGGGTGTGCATGTTGCATTTTCTCCACAAGCTTGCATTGTTTGCCAGTGTTCTTCCAGGTGCAATTTAAGGGCTAGGATGTTTGCATGACTATCTCCTTAGAGCCAGCAGAGTCCTGTTAGTCAAATAAATCTAAGGGGGCCAGGAAGCAGGACTTTTCAGTTGTTGAACACCAATCCCGCTGAGAATAGATTGGTACACACCAAACCAGCCTTTCGGAAGGCTCTTATATGGTTGTGTTCCCATAGGAGTGCATAACTTATAAGAGTTGGAGCCTGCAGTTTAAACTGGTTTGATCTCTTGACTGCTATTATTTTACTTTGTGTTCCTATATTGCTTTAGCCTGCTGTAAGCCACCAGAGCTGTTTTGTGGAATGGATGGCTATATACATTGAATATTTTACTTGTTTCATTTCATTAGATTTCACAAAATAGATACAGGAGGACAGCAGACTTCCCCATTATTCTCCACCACTCAAAAAAACCCATCTAATTTGAACCTCAGGTATTTCCCTTTCATCTTACTAATACTACAAACTCCAAATATAGTTCCACAGAGCCATTTATCATACTCATTTTAATTTTTGATATACACACATAATACACCTGAAGATGACAAAGCTTAATCTTCATAAAATAAGACACAGAGGAAGTGTTCTTTATTCAAACCCTTTAGAACAGGGGTGTCAAACTCAAGGCCCATGGGCTGGATACGGCCCATGCAGTTCTTAGGTCTGGCCTTCAGGGCCACCCTGGAAACAGTGAAGGACCAGCCCGCGGTGCCTCTGCCAGTGAAAATGGACTCCCAAGCTCTATTTTCACTGGCAGAGCGTTTGGGCCACTGCAGGCAGACCCCGACACAAGTGATGTCGAGCTGGCCATGCCCACCCTGGCCCCCAAAGGTCAAACACAACCCTGATGCAGGCCTCAGTGAAATCAATTTGACACCCCTACTTTAGAATGATATATTTTTTACTACACAAAAATGTTAATGCTGTTTTGTTGTGTTTTAGGAGTGTTCTATTACTTCATTCTTTGAAAGCGATTGAAAGAGCTTTGGCTGAGTAGCATAAATATTTATACATTATACACACACCTAAATAAAATAAATTTAACTAAGTCCATGCATTTTTAATAGAACATGTCTATATAAATGTAACATGAAAACATGATTTACCGAAACATCCATTTTAATAACATTGTTGAGATATCCCA
>JANHFM010004772.1:40162-53401 GCA_032468115.1 Grayia smithii | reverse complement strand
TTATGGTTGGGGGTCACCACAACATGAGGAACTGTATTAAAGGGTCGCGGCATTAGGAAGGTTGAGAACCACTGCTCCAATACCTGCTATTGCTCCTGACATTGACTGGGAAGTATTTTTTTCCCAATCCTCCATGCAGAATTTTGCTAGCTGTGGATGTTTGGGGGAATTTTTGCATATACAGCCCTTTTCAAATCATTCCACAGCATCTGGATAGGATTTTGATCCAGGCTTTGACTTAGCAATTCCAGAACTCTTAATTTCCTTGGTAGGTTTCTGGAATAGTTCAGGTCATTGTCACATTGAAAGGTCCACTTTCAGTTCATCTTCAATCCTCTAACAAATGATCTCACATTATCCTAAACACCTTCTTGGACAATGAAGAATTTAGTATGATGGTAAGCTGCCCAGACTACGATGCAGAAAAAGAGCCCCAAACCATTTCCACAACCATGCTTTACAATGTTATTCAGGTTTTCTGGGAAATGTTATCTATGATTTTGACCAAACATGTCTTCTGGTACTTTGACAAAATAACTCTATCTTTACCTTTACTGTCCAGAATACATTGTCCCCAAAATCCTGTTTTTTGCCTAGGTGTTTATAAGCAAACTTTAGTCTTGCCCTGAAGTTTTTTTCTGGACAGCAAAAGTTTTCTCCTGGTACACATTCCCATATAGATCTAATCTGTGCACCTTCTTTCTAATGGTAGAATGTTTTGATATTAATTGTATATCACATGACATTTTGACATTCTAAGAGACTTTTTTCAGTATTGTGTGTTCTGTTCTCAGGCTGAATTTCCAGGGATAGCCTGGCCGAGACAAGTTGGCAGGTGTTGCAAATCTTCCCCAATTGTAGATGGTCTTCTGGACAATGGAATGATTGACAGACAGTCATTTGGTGATCTTTTTAAATCCCTTTCCAAGCCCACAGACATCTATAATCTTCTTCCTTGAGGCCTCAGAAAGCTTTCTATCTAGGGATGATACCCCACATTTCAACAACAAAGAACAAATTAAACTAAATGTCTGAGGTTTTAATAAGACAAGTTCCCAGATCTTCTCTAATAATGTTTTAATAATTTGCACTTGATTCTAATTTTAGATATTTGAGGTAGTGAGAAATGTAGGTGTTTACTTACTTTTTTCTACATACAAAATTTCCATATAGGTTTATTTAAATTACATAATTATCTATAAAACGTAAATGGTCATATTTGTTATATTATACAAATCTATATTGAAATATGTTGAAAAAGTTAAATATTTCAATATTTCACTTACATTTCACGTTTCTATTTATATACAAGAAAACTCTTCCACCACAGGGTTAAAAACTAACGTTCTAAAATGTTCCTATAAAAAATTGATGTGCTATTATTTTGATATTGCATAATGGAACAGCAAATGTTGCATTGTTCACTGATAGAAGAGGTGTTCCAAAAGAAAGGAATTATCTACCTGCATCTGAAGTATTTTTCCCCTTAAATGAATAAACCAGTGATTTGGCAATACTTCTCTTTAATTCTGAATTTTGTATAATGTTATACATATTATATGCCAATGGCAAAATGATTTCCATCTTCCCAATGAACTGATATAATAAGTGAAGCCCATTTAATTGTGACCTAGCAAGCTAACTGGAATCCATGAGTTACGTAATGTGCCATATCTCTCTAATATAGTTTTGCACTTGGGAGAAAAAAATGTTTGCCAGAATATTTGGAGAATAATAGCAACTAATAGGTTCATATCACAGGGGATTGAGGAAATAAGGGTCTCAATGGGTTGGAATTCATTTTTAAAAAAATAAATTACTATAAGCCTATTTAATAATATTAAACGTTTTATACAGCTTCAGTTTCAAAATAGTGGGAAATATGCTTCCAAATAGCATCTTTGTTTCTACACAAATTATCTCTATAACCTTAATAAACTGATGAAAGAAATTTGACACAGAAAATTCTCTAACTCAAAATAAAAAATATTGAAATGGAATATTTAAAGAATAAACAGTCTGGGAAAGCTGCAGCAAAGCAACAAGAAACCACGCCAGTCCTCCTCCTGGTAACCTCCCCTGATCAAAAGTAAAATGGGATGAAAGTTATTTTTAACAACTCAGTTGTGAGTTCAGTTACTAAGTATAATTTGACCCTAACAGATCTTTAAATAAAAATGTACAACGTGCATTTGTCCTAAGACATATTCACATGAAACTCTAGCAGCATTAGTACTGTGCTGAACTTGCATGTACTATCTAGGGACAAAAATAAAAGGAATTATCATGTAATTATATTTGAATTTAACATATAAAATGTGAAATGAAAACGCTTTTCTTAAGGCCTTATGAACATCTTATTGGCCTCATGAGAAATCTATATATAGGTCAGGAAACCATAGTACAGACAGAACATATTCAAACAGACTGGCTTCTGGTTGGTAAAAGAATGAAACAAGACCATACGGTGAAGATGTATTAAGGGGAAGAAGATGATAGCTTTATAATTGGAGAATGAAACAATAACAACCTACAGTACGCTGATAACACTATCTAAAAGTTGAAAATGCAAAGGATCTGCAAACTTTTGTAATAAAGGGAGCTGAAGGAAAAAATGGAATCAAGATTAAGTATAATCTTGTAAACCTGTAACCCTGCAATCATTCAAAGATGGACTGTAATGAAGCAAAATAGGAAACGTATTGATATTTTTGAACTTCGATGTTGGAGAAGGGTTCTGAGTACAGAGGACAACAAGCCAATGGTTTGTAGAAAACAAGCCAATGGCTTATCAAAGAAATAAATCCAGAGTTCTTAGACTCAAGGCACAAATGACCAGGTTCAAATTATTCTATTTTGGACACATTATGAAGACCCAGCTCAAATGCTGGGAACAGATAGAAGAAAAGAAAAGAGACAACCAGTAGCCAAGTGGATGGACTCAATTAGAATGTTGATGAATTCACACCGAAAAACCTGAAACTGATTAATTTCACATCTTTATATGAAATATAGTGGATACTGATTTTCAGATTACAAATGTTATTACAAGTATTGAGAACTATAAATGTTTGCAGTTACTATTTAACATTTATAAAGCATACATAATTTTCTGAGTGTGGCATAGATATTAAAAGGTACACAATTTAAGGCATTATTGGCAATATGTAAATAAGATACAACCAAATTTACAGATATATTAGGATACTGTAGAAACTAAGAGGATTTTGTTGCCTCTCACACACCTTTTCAAAATGAGGAGGATGTCCTATACAAATATTATAACAAAAATACTTGTATAAAATATATACAACAGATTATAGATCTGTTTTATATAATGTCACCACTGAACTCTTCCTGCTAAAGGTTTATTCATTAGTCAGATCCAATTTACATGATTTGCTTGGTATTTAGTAAATTAAGAAGCTACTACCTGCATGCAGCAGAAGGTTGAGTTCCATCAGCACTGGGAAAAATACGATGAAGATAATCATTCAGGAGCTTGCTGTTCACTATTCCTATGATAAGTAGCAAAACCCAAGATACTAAATGTTACTTTCAAAGGTGTGACAAATACTTTCTAGTTGAATTTATTTCTTCTTTACAATTTAAAACAGAGTACAATACAGTATTCCTACATGACTTCCAATTTCAGACAAACCAGGATAGAGCAGAATGATCTGCCTAACCCTACCTGTGCATCAAATAATCTCACATCCATTCAATAAGTCTTACTCATAAATGTCTAAAACTATTTCTAAGGCTCACTTGATTAAAACTAAAGAGTCTTCTATATTTATGTGAATGAAGAATTAAGAAGCATATTTTCCTCCAGACTGAACACAACTTCTATCAATGCTCTTTGACAAGGAATTTATTGATTTTTGACATTTTTGAACCGCCCATTGCCCTCAGTAACATCTTCCATTTCCCCAAAAAGACCCAACCAGAAAATAAGTCCTAGCATGATTTTTCAGGATGCTCATAATTTAAGCCCTACCCAAAAAATAAGCCCCAGTTAAGACTGTCAACCAGATGGAAGCTTTTAGTACCGTATTCCTCCAAAAATAAGCCCTAACCAGAAAATAAGCCCTAATGCATTTTTGGCGCAAAAAATAATATATGACCCAACCTTATTTTGGGGGGAAACATGGTTATCATACTCCTAGATGGTATACAATAAAATGTTAAAATGTAAAAACAGTATATAAAAAGTACAAATTTAGAAAGTTTACAATTAAAAGGAGGCAAGGATTAAATCTGTTACAAATTAGTTAAGGCAAAGGGAGGGCTCTCAGAGCATCAACAAGCCCCGTGACTGCATGCTCCTTTGAGCTCTTCACAAGAGGCTGCAGAGTCTATTTTAACTCCTTTGCAGAAGGGCAGGAGAGTGGGTGGCCTGTCTCACCGAGAGGGGGAGATTCCAGAGGGCAAAGAAGGCTCTCTTCCTAGACTCCGCCAGTAGGAATTCTTCAACTGATAGGGTCTGCAACATACCTTCCTTACCTGATGGGGTGGGACAGGTTGATATAATAGGACAAAAACAGTTCTTTAGGTAGCCTGGCCCCATGCCATGCAGGGCTTTATAAGTCACAACCAAGTAATGTACCATTATATTTAAGAGCCAACTAATGAGACTGTATTTACACAACTTGGAAAGTAAGCTATATGAATCAATATGCTTTCTGAAACTTCCTCTTCTTAATGAGTAGTTAAAAAATAGATGTCTTTTTTTGTACCTGATTACTTTTTCTGCAAGCTGGGATTTTTTTTTTTCTACTAAAGATTTATATTTTAGCTGACCTTCCAAACAGATCTGAAATAAAATATTTATCTTTGTATTTGACTTAGAACCAAGAGAAACCTACTGTACAAGATAAGTAGCTTCTCCCCAGAATCCACAATATTGCTCCTACCTGCAACTTTGGACTTTTCAGACTCAGTGCTCAACCTGTAATTCTTCCGAGGAAATGCTGTGCCAGAACTTCTTGATGTCATAGTTCAGGACAGGATTAATGTCACTAACTTCAAAGATAAAACATAAATAAATTAGAAATTGTAACATTTGTAGGAAAACTGCTATAAAAGATTTTAATGCTCCAAACAAAACTACTGAGTATAACATAAAGAAAAACATATTTTTGCATTTTATTTTCAGTGTCTTTTCAGATAACACTTTCTGGCATGCAGGAACACATGAAAATCCGTTTCTAAGAATTTGCTATAAAAATGGGGGGAAAAGTAATGTTTTTTAAAACAGTTTTGGAGCATCTAGACTTAAATAGAATTAATATTAAATAAGAGCTGGTAGCTAGGATGGAAAAATAAACTCATAACTTTTAAGTTATTTCATTCAATACAAATAGAGCAGATTAGTAAAAATGAAAAATTTGCTAGCAGACCTACAAAAATTTAAATTTAAACATATAGCAGTAGCAAATACTATACAAGAAAACTGTGATTTAAATTAAACCTATTAAAATGATGAGAATAAAAAATTGGAAAAAAGCATATTCCAGAAAAAAATGAGAAGAATTTACAAAGTAAATTATTACAAAATAATATTTATGTAAGTACAAAAAGTTGATAGGTAATCAAACAGCCACTACGAGAAAAATGTGACTTATGTTTTTTATGGCTTTAATTGATATTCATTATTCTTCATTATTCAAAGTAATGCTTTTACTAGAACATGTAAGCAATAGATTATCCTCAGAGTTGTATTTGTTATATATCTAGATCCATTCTTAGTACAGACATATAACAGTAAGTTTCAAGAATATTTGTCTCACAAATGTTTATGGATGTGAAGTCCCCATACAACATCCTAACAACACTGTCTCACAATATAAAGCAAGGATATTTCAAGTTCCAAATACATCTCATTTAGACCATCATCATCTTTGTTTAAACTTACACAACAGCAAAAGCAACTAACTTTTATCCTCATTTAGTAACAGACATAAGCATACTGTATACAGTAATTCAATATTGCCTTCACAACACAGTACAAAAAGTAACTTTGGCAACATTAATAAACAGTTAATATATATTCACATGCTGACTGAAGCATAATGTAAAAAACTAGGCTAAGATTGCAGTGCTGCTTTGAACTACAGTACAAGGCAGAAGATTTTTATTATAGACCATATTTTTACCCCCACAGTATACATATACTGTGGGGGTAAAATACTAAACATTTCTACTAAACTTGTCCATATATCTTGGCTGGGAACAATGTGAGCCTTTGACTCAGCTTTGACTGCCTTGAATTTTTTTTTTGCAAAGTTTTTTAGAAATGGTTTGCCCTTGCCTCCTTCCTAGGGCTATGAGAGAGAGAGTGGCCCAAGGTCATGCAGTTGGCTTTGTAGTTGACTAGACTAGGACTAGGACTCAAAGTTTCCTACCAGTTTTTTACCTGATGCCTTAATTATTACACTATGAGACCTTAAATTAAACATAAAGTTTCTGTAAATCTGTCTTGCTTGGTCATTCAAAACAATCTCTCCTCAAATCAGCATCTTTTTAAGAAAATATTTAGTTAACAGGCTTCCTAATAATCTCTATATTGTGAACTTTGATAGTAAATGCATATCTAGAAACAACCCTGATATCAGAGAATGCTAAAAAGAGAGACCAAGCAAGAAGCAGACAGATAGCAAGAAACAAAATACAGCAGCAAAAGCAGAGATGGCTGTAATTAATAAGGATTTATTTAACATCATTATATATGTGTATTGCAGGAAGGAACACCTATTCCTAAAGCAGTCCCAATTTTGGTCACTTATCTTAGAGAAAGATACTAGACAGCTGAGAAAAAATGCAAATAAGACAGCTGAAGTTATCAGGGAGTACAGTAACAACATTAGTAAACACTGTAGTATTGGGCATTTTTAAAATTATTAAAACAAGCCAGATGTTCATGAGATTATGCACTTTTCCCTACAGCAGAATCCATAGTTTACTGTATTCATGATATAGTAGAATCCATTTTCCTACAGTAAAAGCCTTGATCATTAAAAAAGATTGATATGGATTCTGAACATATTAAAAGTAGTATTTTCTCACACAATACAGTTCAAGTAGGATTACTGTTAGATACTGTAAGATAAAACAGTAAAAGAGCCTCGGTGGCGCACTTAGCTAGTGCACTGCTAAATGTCTCCACTTAGTTCCATCTGCCTGCAATTAGTGCTGGTTCGAATCTCACCAGGCTCAAGTCGACTCAGCCTTTCATCTTTTCGAGGTAGGTAAACTGAGGATCCAGATTGTTGGGGGCAATAAGCTTTGTAAAATGCCGCTGGGGGAGGGGGAAAAAGCCCTAATAAGCAGGCATATACAAGGAATGAAAGTATTGCTAAGCACATTGATTTGTGCTTAATAAATTGTAAGCCACCCTGAGTCTCCGGAGAAAGGCGGGATATAAGTTGAAATAAAAATAAATAAATAAATAAATAAATACGCTAGATAAATTGATTTTACCACATTGTGCTTACCACAATTAAACTTATGTTATAAGCTTTCTAGGTTTTTTTTTATTAAGTTTCACTTGGAAAGTTGCATTAGGCAGTAGGCAGTGATAAATATGGTATTTTGATCTATACCAGGGGGCTGTCAAACTCCATGGGCTGGATGCGTCATGTGCTGGCCATACACATGCCCGGTTTAGTGAAGGGAGGAAAAATCTTGATACATCACATGATGCCACCATGACTACGTGATTTGATACCCCTGATCTATAATCAGTTTTGATCACTATTAAATTTTACTTCTGGTGAAATTGAGTGGCATTGCTATATTAACAACAGAAACTCTTTATCAGATATAGAAAAATAGAATGATTTCTATTTGCTGATATCTCCATTTTCAGACCGGGAATGACATTAAGCATAGGAGCCATAGGTCTGTCACACAAAAAAAGCATGTGCCAAGAGATTGTAATGACAACTCCATTCCTTTCATATATTTGTATGGTTTAACAAATCATGTACAAAAAGAACACTATATGGTACATTTTATTATTTGTCCCTGTCTTACTCTCCCATTGATTCCCATGATTTGAGAATATCAAACTATCCATTGTTAAAGTCCTTATTATAATTTCAGTTTGAAGCTTCCATTTAAATTTTCTTTGTTGCATGCCAAAAATCATTCAGCTTTCTCTAATCTGCATATAATTAGCACGTTGATCAGCATGCTCTAAGTGCCTGCAAAAATGTCCATTGCAACTTGTTCAAATATTCACATGTAATTATGTTTATATGAAAGGATACAATGAAGATTGAAAGTAGATTATTAGTAAATAGGCAGTCATATGTTAAAATGACATGCTATTTTCTGTTCTTCTTTTTCTTATATATCATGTGTTAACTTATTTCATTATTGTCCATTATTTTCACTATATTATAGAAAATAGGAAGACCAGATCTTTGGATAATTGAAATCATGGCTTGCTTTAAACAAAGGGGGAAATTCCAGCTAAATAAGATGGAAATTTGTATGAATACAATTTGCATTGTGTTTATCCCAAGCACACAGACTCACACAGAAGCACATATAAAGCAGTAATGACTCAAGAGTTTCCCTATGCCTGAATTTTTATAGCTAAACAAATAACCAGCAGAAATTTTAGGTTAAAACTGCATTTCTTTTCATGTCTATTAGACTGAACCCTAATTAGTTTATATAGTGGATTGCCAATTTAAATAAGGTATTTGAGACAAAGAACCAAGTTGGGGTTGTTGGGGTATATGTGTGTGAAAATAAAAGTTTCTATGTATTATTGCAATTCAGTGCAGATTGCAGTTGACTGAAAAAGTGTTCTAGACTTGCACAACGATTTCCACTGTTAGGAGACGAGAGAAATCCTGAAGCTTTCAGCAGTGTGTTAAGAGAGAGAAGGAGAGGGAATTATTTTCAGTATTTTAAAACTTCAGACAGAGAAGGCTGGAAAGCCTAAAACTCTGCATGCATCTCATGAACGTTCTACTTTCCTTCTCTGAATACAGAGATCAATCTTGGGCTGCATGTTAAAGCCTCACTATGAAGGACCATTCTCCTCTCTTACTTCAACCCAAAACAAAAGACACTTCAGGAGATATAATCATTGCTGCCTAGTTCCTTTTCCTAAAGCCTTACAATGGCCCTCAGTTCCTTTTTCTTTTTTTTTCCTCCCGCACATCTTTCTCTTTTATTTTCTTCAGCTGTCCCTTTTTCACTTTTCTTTATGCCTCATTGAATCCATTAGAGGCTTTATATAGTCCACTATTGAAAAAAATAAATTTTCTGTGTGGAACCACTGACTGAGTCTTAACTGCTGGCAACAGGAGCTTAACTCCTTCTGATGGGACTACTGCAGCATCAGAAGATAAAAGATACACAGGCATGTTTCCTAAATGTTATGAGAATGTGCAGATGTTAGGTTTTATCAACCCCATATGGTGTCAATTTTCTAGTTCTTTAGTCTTTTTTAAATGGGAAAAATAAGAAGCAACTGGCAAATCTGTAGTCCCGCTGTAGTTCCAAATGTCTTCACCGCCCACTTTTCGCAATGCCTTCTCAATGCATTTCCCAATTGCATTAATTATTATTAGTCTAAAGATTTCAATCAAGCTATTAATAAGTTTAGCTAGCAAATCTCTCAGAAATTAACATCATATTTTAACCAACACTAACATTCAGACGTTCTTTCTAGCAGGAGATGCAAATAATAATATGCTATTAAATAAATAATGTAAATCTATAGGGACATACAGTATGTTATAATTTGTTTGTCAGTTTTAAGGTGCTACATTTATTATGTAAATTAGAAAAACTAGCTGATTTTTCAAACTTTAAAACAATCCACCAATAATATTCATTTTTGCATATCATACTGATAATACTAATCATCCTTCCATACATTATCCTTCCAAAGGGATAATGTTTCTTAAGAAACTTAAGAAAATAATAAATTCTTATAGAAACTTTTTGGGGATCTATCTATATGTAAGGCAACCTTAGTCTCTTTTCTTCCATTTTTTTTACATTTTCTAAATAAATAAACCAACTCCCTCCACTTTATACCAACATTTCCTATTATACAATATCTTATCCCTACTTTTATCTTCTTTGCAAAGATTCCTGATTCTACCACATTCCTGATTCTACCACATCCTTACATTAATGTATACATTACTTAACCATTCAGACTTTTTCTTTCTCTTAAACCATTCAATCTAACATCATATATTTCGTATGCAATTTGATTCTAATTCTTAAAAAACCCTACCTTTTTGTATTGGTCCTTTAATTATATATCCATTCCACATTCAGTAATCGCTTATTGATTTTATCTCTTCTTTTACATAAAGCTTATGTACCAATTCCTCATTTTCAACTTACCTTTATGTTTTTCCTGACCTTTATGTCCACATTCTTTTTTTATACTGTATAATATAGTATAAAAAAGTATAGAACTAAGCTAAATAAATGCTTATAAACAATTGTTTTAGCTTTTTTCTGACAATTTTTTATTCCTTGCAACAAAATATTGCAGCAAATGTTGTGAATTATCTTGCAACCAGTTTTTGCATATCTTAAAATTTCTCCATTTTCTGTCTTCAGTAAATATTCTACCAAAGTACAAAAAAGTTCCTTATAGTTTTTCATTATTTATGTATAACTTGGTCTAATCACTACATTACATTTACGTTCCCTGTAAAACACAGCTACCTTCGTCACTGAAACATTAATTTTCAGATCCATTCTCCTCATTACATCATGCATCTAAATTTCAAGTTCCCAATCACAAAACACGGTATAATCTGCACATTAATGGTACATGTGTTCATAGTCCAAAATACCTTAACAACATTTTTTTCAAGATTTGCTTTTCTACATCTTTCTCTTGCTCAATGCTGAACTACTCGCTAAGCATATTTCATTATTCACAAGCATGCTTTACTCTGCTAATCTTACAAAATAAACCAGATTAGGAAATCAACAGCATGCAGGCTAAATTTACTTTTATTATAAAGATATAGTACAAAATCTTGCAAATTTGAACGTGCTTCCCCATTCTCTTCTTTAACTATGAGAATTAGCATTAGAGAATGTCTTGCCTATGACAATTTTTTCAGATTACGGTATATTTCTGCTCCAGATTCAGATACAGATTTTGTCTGACTGTTATCTCACTAGTGGTTGTCCCTCAAGGCCATTTCCTCATCCCACCGCACTGCTCTTGGAACATTCAATTCTGTATTTGTGGAAAACATTCCCTAATCCAAGCCTGTGCAATTTTTCATAGTTTTTTTCTACAAATCGTGAACCTACAGTAAACTTTCTTTGTCACATTCACACTTAATGATCCCTGAAAAGGAATAATCCATCCTGTATACTCTCTGACTGGCATAAAGACACACTGAATTTTCCAAATTTTCTTCTTTATTATCTCTTTTGTTGTTTCAATCAAAGCTCCACCAAATACATTCCTAGGTACACTAAACAAACTGATCCCTAGTAATCATTGCATGAACTTTTGCAATCTTTGCCTTTACATAGGGGGACAGCAATGACATCCTTCAGGTTATGAGTTACAGATGTGATCTTAACACACAGGTTAAAAAGGCAGACAGTCACTCCATAAACAAATTTGATCCACATTTTAACGTTTCTTCTGTTACATAATCATACCTACAGCATTCAATTTTTTTAACGTTCTTCCTTTTTAGTGACTAATTCTTAACTTCCAACATTTATTGCATTTGTTTTAATTCCCGGTTTTAGAGATGGTTGGGTGGCTGGTATAAAAACACATATAAATCAATTAATAATAAACAAATGTACAGGTAATCCCCAGGTTACAAGCGTTCTCTTAGTGAATGTTTGAAGTTACGTGATCAGCACCTCCTAGCATTTCCAAATGAGGCCTGAAATTATTAATCTTGCAGCACCATGGCAGTTGTTCTCCCTTATGAACAACCTCAGAGGCTCTGCAACATTTGTCTGGCACATTGATGGCCAAAATGAAGCTTCTGAAGGGCAGAGCCACCCCTCAGAAGCCCCGTTCAGCCATCCAGAGACCTCCCCTGGCCTATTGCATGCCAAAATGGAGCCCCCAGGGGCCAGATCCAACCTCTGGAGGCTCCATTTTGGCCTGCAATGGGCTGGGGGAAGCTCGTGGAAGGCTGAACAGAGTATCGGTGGGGCACACAAGGTTGCAGAGGAGACTGCCTGCTAGATCTTCACAAGATAAGTGACCTGGCATGGCAGGTTGGGGTGGGGAAATCAATTTGGAGAGCATAAGGTATTTCAGTGGGTCAGGGAGGCCTTGGGTGGTCTTAGGCAGGTAACCTGTTCCATTGGTAGCCCATGGCCTTCCCCACCCTGAAATACCTCATGTGCACTTAACGAGCCTCACATTTGATTAGCAAATGCGTGGGCAAAAGGAGGAAGTGATCTTGTTCAAGGTACAAAATTCACTCCCAAAAATCCTTGAGTTATGAATGAAATTGGCAGGATCATTACATTTGTAACTCGAAGACTACCTGTATAACCGTCATCCTAATACAAATGTCTAAAATGCTCCTTCCAGTCTTTCTTCTTTTCAGTTTCATCTGTAATAAACGCATTGCTTTTATTTTTAATTTTATTCACTCCTCTGGAGGATCCTTGTTTATTCCTCTCCCTAAGCAAATAAAATAATTGTTATTTCCATCAAAATCACTCTGCATTTACTCTGTCCCTTATAATATGTACAGTATTGTTCTTACTATCTGACTATACTCTGTTTGTAATTATTCATGTTTATGTTATTAACCACTACGTCGATTGTATAATAACTTTTCCCAAATCTTATTTTTTGCAACAATCATTCCCTTGAATATATTTAAGAATAGACTGGACAGCCATTTATCTGGAATGGTATGAGGTCTCCTGCTTGAGCCAGGTGTTGGACTAGAAGACCAAAATTGTCATTTTGTCATTCTGAATTTCTCACATGTGCCTCATTCATTTTATAATTCTATCAAGAATCATTTCTCAGACATCTCTTAAAAATCTCCACATGTCAGTGACACCATAACATATTTCCTTTCACTCTATTTCAAGCAGCTTCTACATTCTCTTTCCTAAGAACCACTTTCAATTTACTCCGTTGAGCAATTATCTTCTGATACCTGAACTGCAGAGAAAACAATGGCTACCAACCTGCCTTCCATTGAGGACCTGTATACTGCACGAGTCAAAAAGAGGGCT
>JANHFM010004772.1:20364-40062 GCA_032468115.1 Grayia smithii | reverse complement strand
TAGACCATAAATTGCATTTAAACTGTTGCAGAAGATGAAGAAGATGAAGATGAAGAAGAAGCCAGCTCTGCTGGCTGGGGAATTCTGGGAGTTGAAGTCCACACGTCTTCCAGTGGCCAAGGTTGAGAAACACTGCTTTAAACCATCTTAATTTCATTGGTGTTTTCTGGCCTGAATGTTGTTAGGATGTTAAATGAATGTCCATCTGGGGTCCCCAAGTTGGCATAAAGGGGTGACATTATCCATACATACTCCCAGATTTCTTGCTGCATCTGATCTTTTGCAATTTAGTAAAAAGAAAAAGAAAAAAGGGTGGTGGGGGAAGGATGCTGCAAAGCAAATTATCAACTCTTTTCATCTTCTTTATTTTCAGGAATGTCTCAGTTTTCCATAAACTTTTTAAAGAAGAAAATAAAAATAATGAGTTATATGATTCTCAGATATAAAGCATCTGAGAAAAAATCAACTCTAATGGACAGTTTTATTCATAAAAAGTCAGATTTATTTATTTATTTTCATAAATTTATATGCCGCCCTTCTCCCGAAGGACTCAGGGCGGCTAACAAACATACAATAACAAAATTAAAATCCCAGTTAAGACCAATTAAAATTTAAAATATTGAATATTAAAAGCCCATTATGGGATTCAGCTGATTTGTTCGAACAGCCACGTCTTCAGGCTGCGGTGGAAGGAGCGGATTTAGTATGTCATAATAACTAGATTCCACCCCCCCAATGTGGTTTTAATTTCTAATTTTAACCAGTTACATTCATGCTTAAATTTTGGTTTAAAAAAAATATGTTGAGCTGCATAGAGTTACAGCTGTGTAAAATGCCCTTCTGTAATCTGGGAGGAAAGATAAATGTAAATCTGAAAATGATTCAGAAGTCACCTTCCAAGGGTTATTTACAGTTTTTTCTGTTTATCTTTTGTGATCTTCTGGATGTAGTAAAACATGTTAGGAAACATCCCTGAATAATCTATTTTACCATGCCGTCTTATAACTATCACAAAACCCACACTCTGTTTGAATCTTGAGTAAACTTTGTGCTTGTGTAATCGGTAATCTTCTAATCTGGGAGAAAAGACAGTAAATATGAATTTTAGAAATTGTTTTCTCACATGATATTTGCAGATTTTTCTGCTAGATTGAACCAAGAGCCAAAGGAAAACACCCACTGAAAATGATTCAGAGGTCAACTGCCAAGGGCTATTTATAGATTTTTACATTTATCTTTTATGATCATCTGAATGTAGTAAAACACATTAGGAAACATCCCTGCATAAACTATCTTAACATGCCATCTTTTAACAAACACAAAATCCACACGCTGCTTTGAGTCATGAGTAAACTTTTGCTTCTGTTTTCATATCAAGAAAGAAAAAAGAAAAAGAAAATATAGAACTATGATATCTGTCCTTCTATTCTGTGGTTGCCATCTACCATACTTTTTGGAGCATAAGATACACATTTCCTCCCCCCGCCAAAAAAGAGGGTGAAAATGTTGATGCATCTTATACACTGAATACAGCTATACAGCTGTCTGAATACAGACATGGCCCACATGGCCCATTTTTACCAAAAAAAGGTCCATTTTTTTCAAAAACAGTGGCTGAAGAGGGTTTGGGAGGCCTGCAGAGTGGTCCTAGTGGCTGGGACAGGCAAAAACCTTTTTTTTCTTGTTTACCTCTTTGAAATCTTGGTGCGTCTTATACTCCGGTGTGTCTTATAGTCTGAAAAATACGGGTAAGTTGAACATTTTTAAACAAAACAAGATTCAATTCTCTAAAGTTATTGAATCATGTCAGATGATTTATAATGTGTCAAAGATATTTGTAAACAATGAACTTTACAAGTGTGAAATATTGATGCAGTTTCTCTTCTACACAATCAGAAAGTCAGGGTAGGGTTAAATAGTATGATGGGTTCCTTATAGTAGCCAGAATTCTTTTAACTCTGAAAAGTTATCTACCTGTAATAGAATGAGGCAATGATCGTGAGAGGCTATAACAGATAGACAACTTTTCAGAGAGACAGGAAGAAGAACAGAAGCCTAGACAATGATTGTCCTCCCCATTTCCCCATCATTCAGTCAGAACTGAAGAAGCTTCTTGGATGAGAAGCAAAATGTTTTGAAAGGAAAATAAAGCAAAGGAAGTCCAGGTACCTTTTGAAAAGCACTATTAGGACAATCATGACCTGGGTGATTGAGAATATCCTTAAACACCTAGACCAGTGTTGGCAAACGTTTTTGGCACCAAGTGCCAAAATGGGATCGCACATATACGTGTGTGCATGTACCAGAAACCGGAAGAACAGCCACCTGGTGTGCATGCACGTGCTAGATGGCTGCTGTTCTGGTTTCTGGTGTGTGCATCTGCATGAGCCACCTGGTCTTTTGGTTTCTGGCACTCATGCACATGCAAAGATCAAGTGGCCAGTGCGCATGTGCATGCTGGAAACCAGAAGAGCAGCCACCCTTACATATTTGTGTGCTGTGAAGATGATATTCCGGTTTCTGGGGCACGCATGTGCACTGGCCGCCTGGTCTTTCAGTTTCTGGAACACGTGTACACGAAGACCAACTGGCTGACATGCTGGAACCTGGAAGAGCAGCGGGTGACGGCTCACGTGCCCAGAGAGATGGCTTTGCATGCCACTTCTGGCACGCGTGCCATAAGTTCATCATCATGGACCTAGACAACGATCTAATAAAGTAAATTTTAATCCAAAGATGGAGAGGATGGGGAAACAACTCAGACCTTCTTTAGTGTTCATAGGAATAAAAGTATTACAGCACTTAAGAGACTGCTGGTTTACCTTTATATCTAATTTATGTTAGAATTTGTTAGGCGGATTCACTTGGATCCAACCTTGAATTTCAATTTGGCTGAAATTAAAATTTCAAATGACAAAATTTGACTTTCACCTTGGCTAATTCACTGTTCTACAGGTAAAAAGTTGCGAGCATGAAAACAGCTATTCTTACATAATTTTGGCGTGCTAAAAACGAAAATAACATTTGAAAATGTATATTGGCTCTAGTTTCCATGATATAACCAACCAACTAATGAAGCAAGGTTTATAAACCTCCGCTTCTTCCGCCGCGACCTAAAGACTCTGCTGTTTACAACATCCTGGCTGATATGATGAGGGGTATTAATTTATTTTAATTTCTGATTTTAATTCTATTTTTTATTGATTTCAAAACTGTGTATTGTATATTTTAACTTCTGTGAGCCGCCCCGAGTCCCTCGGGAGATGGGTGGCATATAAATACTATTAAATAAATAAATAATAAATAAATTAGGATCACTATGTAAGATCTTAATGAAATTCATGGAGAAAAAAGCTATCAATAGCTTATTATATATTTTATACATACACACACACACACAGTATTCAAATATATTTCAGCTATCAATAACTGTTTATGATAATCACAGCTAAGAAACATACGGTGAATGTTGATTAATGGGGGACAACTGCAAGAGAATTCTACTCTCTCTCTTTTATATCATGATGGGCTTTGCACTGGCATTTAGTTGACCAAAGCATGAAATAATACACTGTACAAGATAAATTAGGTGTCTATTCAAGATATTCTCACTGTTAAGTTCAGTTAAGACTTATTTCTGCCTATCAGCAGTTATATGGATAGCAACTCAAATTGAATAATGTGAATAAATTATTTTTTACAAAATTTAATCCCAACTTTAATTTCTGGCTTAACTGTGTCAGACGGTTACTACCAAAATAACTGTAAACTAGGGGAAAGAAGCCATACTTAAATCAGTTTGTCTGAACAGCTGAAAATCCACTGGAGAATTCTCTCCCTTTATCAATTCAAATTGCATTTAGCCTTGGCACATGGAAATGTGAGCCAAAACCACAGCTATAGCTTGGAAATATTACTGCAATCAACCTGCATAATATTGCAATAATTTTGGTTTCCAAATAATGTGGAAGGTTACAAGTGTAGGATTATGTTTATTTTGGGATTTCCACTGGAAAACAAGAAAAAAAAAAGTCAGCTATCAGCCTTGCATTGAAACACCTGCCACAGTCCATGACCTTTTCCACGATTTCACAGTTGCCCCTTTTAGTACTGGGAGGTTTGTTGTCCTCCAAACTCCTGGGGCTTGGTGATCAATCTCATCCATACCTATTATTGGTAAGGAACCCCCCTTGAAATAGTGCTTACTTGAGATCAAGCCTTAAAATCAATTTAGGATTAAGGTGCAACGTCTGAGCAGAGGACTTCCCACTAAATTCGATGGGCATTTAATACCCACGAAGTTAATACGCATCAAGATCACACTGAAAAGCTTCTTTTCCATGGAAGGGCGGTCCACAAGAGACTTAATCTTTTGGTTCTTCCCACGCTACTCTGGGAAGGTGACACAAATGAGGCGCGTTTTTCACACGAGAGTCGGTCTCCCGGGTGCCGCTAGCACGCCAGGAACTGAAGGAAGCAAAGGCGCAAAGGCAGACAATTACCAGGCTGGAGATTGTGGGGCAGAAGAGGAGGAGGTGGTTGGAGAGGGAGAGCCTTCGCCTGCAACTCTTTCCCCCGAAAAAGGCCTCCCTCGGCCGGCTTCACGCCAAGGGCAGGACCGGTGCAGCAGGCAGCCTCGCCTCGGACTGCTCACGGGGAGCCTCCCTGCCGCGCGGCTGGCTTCCCACCGAGCTTCCCACCCGAAGCGCCCCACCGCCTTCCCCGCGCGTGGCTGCCAAGCCGGGTTGGCTTCTCTCCCTCTTTAAAGGCGAGCAGGAGAGCAGGGCAGAGACGCGGCGCTCTCTGCCTCCCCAGCTGACCCGCCATCCGGGCCTAGTCGCAGCCCGCGAGCCGCGTCTCGACGGCAGCCGCCCCTCCGGCAGTGGCTCCTCCGCACCTGCACCCGGAGCCGAGCACCGTTGCTACTACTCACCGCCGCCTCCACCGCACGCCTGGCTCCCTCGCCAAGCCCCGCCGGCAGCGGTTCCTCACAACATCCGCCCTGCTACGGAGCGCCAGCTGGGACACACCAAGCGGCGGCACAACCGCAGTGGCTGGGCGGGTAGATTCCCTCGTTCTACTGGCAGCGCCGCCCTCGAGAGCCAGCTTGATCTCCCGCGAGCAAGTAGCAGCGCCCTACACACCGCGGCAGGGTCTGACCCTTGTCCCCCTGCCTCCCTCGGGAGGATCCCGGGCTTCTCTGCAGCTCGCTAGCAGACGATGCTCTCGCGTCCCCAAAATGCTTGGCTTTCAGCTCTCGTGCGGTAGCCCGATCTTTCGAGACGCATTACCTGAGCACGTAAAAAAGGATCCCGCCTAAGGTTTGGACTAATCCGGGCGATCGCCGGACAGCAGCACAATTTCCTAATTTTCCATCAGAGTTTTACCATCAGGGAAAAAAAAGTGCTCCCCCCCCCCCCAATATATTCTAATCTTCCAGAGTTCAAACATAAATGATCACCTATGAATTTTTGCTACTTAAAGAAGAAAAGCAAATCTCAGTGGCTGGTTCACAAATTATACTCCATGAGTGAACCCAGTGAAAAATGAGCTGGTTATTTTAATCTAAATCATTTGCCCTGTCCACACTTAATTTGTCGTTTGTTTGGTACTGGCTAAATGAAAACAGACCTCAATTTATGGCTTAGTATGTTGTATGAATCTAAATAACCGTGGTCTGAATGATAAATGATAAAACATTTAAACCACAGTGACTGAATTCACTTATGCCAAAATACATTATGGCACCCTGTATTGTATAGATCATACCAATGGCTTAGTATATTATGTAAACCAGACCATGATATGGTTGTTAGCTTTGGTGTAATGTATATGTATGCCTTTATGGTTCAAACTGTTGTGAAATTTATGGGGGGAAAAACTATATTTGGGTTTCTGACCACACTCAATTTATTATGTTTCTGGTAGGATAATGCTAGGAAAGATAGGAAAGAGAAAAATGAGGATCATTCAGAGCAAAGTTGATTAACTAAAATATAGTAGCAATACATGCATCACTGGAATATCTGAAGGACCAGGTTGGGGACAGATTGTTTTGGAGGAAATCTATGTGGATTTTCCACTACACACCTCCAGGAAATTCCTAATGTGTTGTTGACAATTTTCTACTTTAGAGTGTAGACGAAGAAACAAGAGCATCACCTCTTTTATCTCAAACCAAACCAAAGAAAATAGAATAGCAGGATCAGAGTAAAAGGAAGGTGAAATGCTCTTGATTTAATTGATGATTTGATTTATTCTTAATCTTGTGGAAACTAAAACTCTATTACACATGTATCTTGGAATAAAAAATAGTGGAATTCTTTGAATCGGAGCAATGATAAATAGGATTTCCATGGCAGGAACAGCAAATGGAAAAAAAGAACTACATGGATATTGTTCCTTCTCGACTGTAATGGGAAAGGAACTTTTTAAACAATTTGAGATGTGTGGTTTTTTTGTAAGTGTTTGTCTTAAAAGAGGAGGTAGACTTTTTCACAGAGAAGCAATTTAACTTTTTTTTTTTTTTAAGAATTTTATTGAAATAAGCCATGTTCCTGCTTCGAGCCAACAGATCCTGTCTTCTTGCTACAAAGTCAAGGTGCATAGTATCTAAATCACTAATCTTATTTGGGCACCTGAAGCAAAGTGAAATGCCCAAGCACATCTCTCCATTCCTTGCTGTCAGTAGCAATTGACAGTGGGAGGAGGGAATAGTGGATATGGGAATTTGAAGTTTTATAATTCCATTATCATCACGCCAGCACCCAGGGTTCTATGAAAACAGGTAGGTTTTGTTATCTGACTAGAATCACTTTAACATACCTTTATAGCATTGTTTAAAGACAGATTGTCTCTCAGAGAAAATAATTGGCAATAATTGATTAAAAGCAAAGAGCTGCTGTTCAGTTTTGCAGGGGATGATCACTAAATCTGGCAAAGAGATAATATGAGGTTATGATATAATAGCTCATTTTTATATTAGAAATTTAAATCCTACACAGTGGAGGCAATCTATTACAAAATACCCCAAGATATCCTATGATGTTCTGAACTATCTCTGTGATATGTGCTAGTAGGTTCTACTCACCTCTATGATATTAACTTTGCTTTTTATCTATATAGTTTTAGCTTTGGTGGATTAATATGCTAAGCAGCTCAATTTCAAAATTTTCTCATTGGCAGCTGACCTCAGAGAGTATAATCATACATGTATTCCATTAAACAGAAAAAAATAACTGGAACAAATACAATTTAAATAATGCAGTATTGACAAAACTGTGTTTCCTAGATTGCTTCATTTAGTATTAACATTTCACAGGAACATCCACAGTTGTGTACTGATTGTAATAAAGTCCTTCACAAGATATTTATACTTTACATACTAGGTAAATTGGCCACAAAAAGGCCACAAAAAGGGACCTTGGAAATACATTTAAATAAAATCAGCTTTAGTGATATTATAATCCAAATATTTGCTTTTAGTATCTGTTCAGAACTGAAGAAGCTTCTCAAATGAGACGCGAAACATCTTCAAAGAAAAACCAGAAAGTCCAGTTGCCTTTTGAAAAAGCACCTTTGGGTTACAATCAATGGTTAAAAGTTTGGTCAAATGGTTTCGCTGTTTCCCTAAACATTAGGGGATATTTCATGTTTTCAAAGAAAGTGATTTCCTGGAAAGCAATATGCCACAATATTCTAAAATACTAATGATTGTTCCTATCAACATTTTTGTCTGAAAATTGTTTTCAACAACTGAAATTGGTATAACCTTGTGGCAATACCTCCTTGAAAATGTTCTCGAAGGATTGATTGCTTTTTGTTCTGTAGCTGCCATGAGCGAATTCAGTTACATCCATAGCAAAAAGTCACGTCCCGATTCATTTATCGTCTTGGCTTGCAGATTCAGGCATCTTCGTCCTCTTTCATTAAAGCTATTTGAAAACAAACTGAAAAGAAACAAAAACAGAAGGTTCAACAAACTGCTGGAAATGAGGCCAGTGCTTGGTACAGGTAGTCCTTGACTTATCACCACAACTAAGCCCAACATTTCTGTTGCTAAGTAAGGGAGTTAAGTGAGTCACACTCCATTTTATGACTGTTTTTGCCATAGTTGTTAAGCGAATCACTGCACTTATGTGAATCATGTGGTCGTTAAGTGAATCTGATTTCTCCTATGACTTTGCTGATCAGAAGCCAGCTGGGAAGGTCGCAAATGGTGATCACGTGACCCGGGAGAGTGCAACTGTCATAAATACATGCCAGCTGACAACACCCCAACTTTGAATCATGTGTCCATGGGAATGTTGCAGTGGTCATAAGTCTGAGAACCAGTCATAAGTTATTTTTTTCAGTCCTGTTGTAATTTCAAACAGTCACTAAACAAATTGTTGTAAGTAATCCTGTATGGATTGTCATGCCATCTCTAATTGGCTTTAATGGTACTTTAACCTACTAGACTAGGTTTCATTCAATTTCATGAAGGAAAATTTGCTTTATACATTATTTCAAACAAATTCTGGAAAAAG
The DNA here is from genome assembly GCA_032468115.1 of Grayia smithii. Taxonomy (NCBI): domain Eukaryota; kingdom Metazoa; phylum Chordata; class Lepidosauria; order Squamata; family Grayiidae; genus Grayia; species Grayia smithii. Next base: position 31,534 of record JANHFM010004772.1, on the reverse strand, counting down.
GCTCATGGGTGGCAATGGTCATCCTGAACATATGGAAGGATGAAGGAGCCTAAATTACATTACACTACTCTCTGTTTCTCCCTCCTGCAGTCTGCAGCCTTCTCAGCTTCCCATAGTTTAAATATATCTCAAAGGAAGCTCAACCCTAATGTATAATTGTTAACAACTTAACAAATGTAATTCTTTGTTTTTTGTTTTTGGTCTTTTGGTTTTTCCAAACGTGCCATTTTATTTCTTCCATTTTCACATGTTTGATTGGCGTGAACCTTTGTGACTAAAGGAACTAGGATTATCTAGCCTAAAGAAAAGAAGGACTAGGGATGTTAGCAGTCTTCTACCTGTAGTACTTGAAGGTACTGGAATTTATTCTGCAAAGCACCTGAGGGCAGGACAAGAAGTAATGGGTGGAAGATCATTAAAGAGAGATCCAACCTAGAACTAAGGAGACATTTCCTGATAGTGAGAACAGTTAATCAGTGGAAAGGCTTGCTTCCAGAAGTTATGGGTGCTCCATCCCTGGAAGTTTTCAACAAAAGACTGGTAACCACTTGTCTGGAGTGGTATGGATCTCTTGCCATGATCAGGATAGATTCCTTCTATCATGATGTGTCCCTAATCCAGTCTTTCAATGGTGTTCCCATTACCACTGTAACTGAGTCTCCCACTCTTTGGAATGTTCAATCCAATGGTACCACAGGATAGCCAACACAAACACTCCAGTAGGTCTCAGCACCTACAATTGCAGAATAATATTATCCACTTCCCAGAAGGCAAGCCAAATGTTGTCTTCCAGCTTTGTCAATACTCACTATACAATAGTCAAGGTGGTGCAATTTTTCATCAAGTCTTGGATGAATGGGACAGAGTTCTCTGTGAAGGAGTTATCTTGAAGATCTAAACTGTAAAGTCTGTGACTAGCTCTGAGAACAGCACAAAGCTCTTGGGCACAAGCATCTGTGAGGTAATTGCGATCAAGTCTGGCAAAGAGAAAATTACAAGCCACATTACAAGTTTGCTCAATCTTTTTTGATAACAAAATCAGAACACACATAAATTCGTGTGTGTGTGTGTGTGTGACAAACAAATTATTACAGATGGTACTCTCCATCCCTACCTCGCTTTAACCAATTATATTTGAATTAATCCTTGCCTGATGTGACAGAGTCTTCCTGATCTGAATATTGCCCTATGCCTTAGACTTGATTCAGCAAATGTTACCACAGATACAAACCAACACCAACACTATCTACCCTTAAGTGTACCCTTAAGTGATAAATGCATGGTGTTGGTGTATATCAGTTAAACTCGGGGAAAAAATCACCTTGTCATTTATACTCAATGTGAAGCCAAGTAGGCAGTTAATGCTATTGTTCCCCTCCCAGGCTAAAATGTAGTGATCTCACAAAAAATACAACCCCACCCCTTCCAGTACTGTCACATTGATGATTAGAGTCATTGTTAAATACCGATTTAAATAAAAATAAATAAAATAAATAAAAAAGTGTTCAAAACACTACCCTGGGAACCAATGAGAAAAAAAGAGTCCATCTCAATTGCAGGTAGTCATAACACTGAGGTCTGTACCAACATAGAACCATATACAGAACTATCACATGTCATACGTTATTAAATGAGGAAAAATCCATAAGTTCCTGTGGCAATAGTGGGTTCCACTTACCTTCGCTACTGGTTTGGAACTGTGAGCGCGGGTGCGTGCATGGTGCTTTTGTGCATGTGTAGAACCTGCGCGTGCGCAAAGCGTCCATGATGACGTCCGGGCAGGTGGGCAGACCCTAGTCCTGCCGCCACTACTGGTTCACCCGAACTGGGGCGAACTGGTAGAAACCCACCACTGTCCTGTGGGCATCATGTGATCAAAAAAGACTTGAAGATTCAGCATAAGAAATACCTAGACTTCCTCATTCAGTGAAGTTTCACCCAGTTTAAGAGGAACACTGGACATTTTTTTGTAAGCAGCAGAAAGCAAACATCCAAGCAAAGAATTCCTTTACCTCAGTTTATTGAGGGCAGGCCTTCAGGTGTAGCCTGGAATTGAAGATGATCATTGATTTTTGTATGTTTAGTTTAGTAGTTTAGTTTAGTAGTTGGCTGCTCCACTGGAGGTCTCTAGGAATGGCTCATCCTCTCCTCCCCCCTGCTTTGCTCTTTACTATTCACATTGATTAATTGACTGTTCTGAACATCAGTTCTGAGTAACTAATGCCTAATTACTTACTTTAGAATTTCACCCAATTGGCTGGTAGTTATCAGGATGGATACCCAATTCTTCCAAGACAAAATTATGCACCCAACTGATTAGATGTGCCTTTGCTCCCTTATTACTCACTTCAAATTAGCCAAATTACCCAGGTGCTTCAGAATGGTACAGAGAACGTTCACTCCCGAGTTTCCAAGTTTGTTATCTCCAAACCTGCAACGTGGTTAAAAAGAAGAAAGTGGATAATTGATATAGCAATACAAGGGGATAGAATAGAAGGCAAAAAATGGAAGAGATCACAAAGTATTAATTGAAGTTTTAAAAATTATGGTATAAACTATCTGTGATGGCCCCAGTTGTTATTGGCACAATGTGCACCATACAAAAAAAAATCTTGGATACAAAATCTACACATTGACAAAATTTCCAGCTGTCAGTTACAAAAGGCCACGCTGCTTGGATCTGCACGTATATTATGCTGATATATTATGACATCTTGGGATGTCAGTGAGTATGGAAGTCAACACCAGCTAAAGAATTGTCAGCTGTGGTTTCACAATGTTGTGTAAATAATAATTCTGCAAAACAAAATCATAAATGATTCTTTCAGCACGTGAGAAGGCACAATTAGCAAAGGCAGGATCAAAACATAAACTCTTAAAAATTTCAGCTTCAGTTTTAGTTTAAATTTGAAAACTGGAAAGGATGGATCACTTACTCTAGAGTTGTACAGTTCTTAATTCCTGGAGCCAAAGCCTTGATATGATGAGAGTTTAACCTGCAGATATTTAAGATTAGGGAATGATCCTCAATTGTACTATGTTGCAGACAAAATGCCAAGACTTTGCAGTCTAGCACGGACAGCGTGTTGAAGGAAAGGTCAATAATTTGGAAGTGATGCATCACACGCTTTGCAAATTCTGGCTCCTGGCTCTCAAACAAGCAGTGAAAAAAATTTAGCAGGAAATAGCATTTTTGAATGAGTTTCTTAACAGCTATTTCTTCTGCTTTCTGTAATAAGAGAGGCTTTACGAGGTCAGAAGTTTTGCATTGCAGGGTTTTCTCAAAGAAGACGTGTGTCTTTTCATTTGTCAGGCCAAATATGAAACATACAGTTAGTGCAAAGTGTTGATTATTGGGCATCTCCCATTCAACCAATATTCTCTGCAAGTCGGCCATAATGTGATCCATCTCTTCTGTTGACTCTGCTGGCAGTATATACCACATGGCAGCAAAAAACTCTTGAAAGCAGAGATGGAAAAAACTGTAGAGACTGCGCCTGCCCAAACCTGTCTTGAAAGCTCTTTTCTCTAAAAAGAGATCCTTAAGAGCTGAAACATCCAAGCAATGTTCTTTGAGATCCTGCTCTTCAAAGAGGATTTTTTGTTGCATTATACCAGCTCTGGCCAAAGAACAAAGTTTTCTGAGCTCGTTTTGAGGTGAGGTTTTCCATCTGGGATTATCATGCTTAAGAAGAATGTGAAAAAACTGCAAAAACACTTTTGTTGTGGTATCTAAGGTGCCTGCAATCTCATCTTCAGTTTCCAGTTCTATTTTAATCACAGAACAAATGATCCAACACACCATTGGGATGAAGCAGATGGTGGACACTGCAACAGTATTTTCAATGAATCTCAGGGCAATATGGGCTTTCTTCTCCTCTTCAAAAAACTTGAAAAAAAACTCACGACGACCTTTTTCAGAGAAGCCAACGATCTCGGTGAACTTGGGACACTTCAAGCATTGCTGCAGTCTCTCTAGAGCACCCGGTCTTGTGGTGACTAAGAGGAAGGACTCTGGCAAGAGTATCTTTCTCAGCAGGCTGTTTAAAATACTTTCCAAAGGCACGTTTAAATTAGGCTTCTCGTACAAGTTACCTTCAAATTTTAAAAAGTGAGAAAGCTCATCAAAACCATCAATGATAAAGAGCAGTTTTTCAGGGTGGGCTAAGATTTCTTCCACTGGGGCATCTCTGTCCTGACACTGGTCAACAATAAGTTCAGCCAAGCTGCTGGATTTTTTAGCAAAGTTCAATTCCCTGCAACGAATGCAAAATACATAATCAAACATATCTGGGTAGAGCTGCCCATCAGCCCAGTCCACCATGATCTTCTGCACAGTCATGCTTTTCCCAATCCCTGCAGGTCCTTGCAACACCACTGTTTTTGGAATTATTCCTGATTCATCAGGCTCAAATAAATCTTCAATGTCGGTTGATAAATGATTGCTATTGGCTCTCAGGATTTCCAGATGCATCCTGCCAGTGGCAAGGAGTTCGTGCTCTTTCTGCTTTTGGGGTTGATGCTTCTTGATAATCAGCAGCTCTGCATAGCATGAATTCAAAGGAATGCTCTCACCACACAGACTGTTCCTTTCTTCTATATTTTTGCATTCTTCCTTCACATACTTGGCATACTTTTTTTTGTAACCTAGGAAAGTACCAGAAAACAAAGAGAAGGCCCCATCATCTAGTATAACTGTTGTTCCTAACTAACTGGTCTATCAAAAGAGATCCTCCATCTCACAGGGCTTCTTTTTCATAGCCGTCTATATCATTCTTCCACAATTTAGTACCTTCTAGCAAAGGCTACATTGACTAGGAATCAAATATTTTTAGAGGGCAGTTTTTTACAAATATTTACCACTGATTCCTCCTTTTGTTTTGTTCAAATTGTCAAAAGCAATAGAAGTACCCTGAAGCAAATGTAATGCTTGTCTGCTATAATATTTCAGAATAGGCTGGGTGCATACACATTCTAATGTAGGGTTTTTAAAATCTACCATATTCTAGATCTACCTTATGTTATAGAGCTTGTGTCAATCATGATATATAGATGTAGACTTACTTAGATCCTAATATTTGTTAGCTATGTGGCAAAAATTAAGCTTAGACCTGTTCTCCCTAGCACAGGTCTCTAAATTATCACTCATTCATTACTCCAATAGTATCACAGACGAACACCAATTTGGAACTAATTATCTAGTTAATTAAAGTTAGTTTAAAAAATCTCTGAAATTTTTAGATTGTTTTTAGTTTTCTACTTGAAATATGTTTCAAGTGTTAAGTTTTTATACACTCTTGTAAAATGTTGTAACTGTTCTCCCAAAATAAAGACAAAATTATGCATTTACCTTAGGGTTTATATACATTTATATAAATAATTGCAAAGCCTTATAATGAGATGTTCACATACCCTGAATTTGATCCTTGAGCTCTGAAAAGGAGAAACAAAAGTTAATTAGCCTTCTTTCTTTCCTTTGTTTCCTTTCTCTTTCTTTTCTTTCTTTCCTCTTTTTCTTTCTTCTCTTTGTTTCCTCTTTTTCTTTTCTTTTTCCTTCTTTCTTGTTCTCAGCGGCAAATATACCTAATACTCCTGCCTACTAATTTCTTTACAACAACCCTATGAGTGACTAGGACTGAGGGTGACTGGTCCAAAGTCACTCAGGCAGCTTTCATTCCTAAGGCAGGACTAGAACTCACAGTTTCTTGGTTTTCTTGGCTTTGCATGGTAAGGGTCAGGACCCAGAAAAGTAACATGTTTTGAGTTAAGGTCTTATGGAAGAGAAAGGTGCAGTCACACTGCTTCCTTCACAGAAATGTGTATTCTCTTAGTGCAACTCCCTTAAGGTACAGCCAACAGCTAGAGAGAGATTGCCCTTACTATAATACTCTCATGCCCACTCTGGCTCTAAATACTGCAACTCTAATTATGGTTCAGCACATCCATACCTTTGCTGAGGTTGGAAGCATTTTTCTTGCAACCCATGTCTTCCAAGATAGTTATCATTAGTGTAGCAGCTTTCTCTTCATAGAATTCAACAAGGAGCTCAACTAGATCCAACCGGTCTGCATTTTCCAACCGACCACGTGGAATATTCTTTCTCTGAGGAACTGTTACGTCTCGCAGCTTAGACTTAAACTTCTTAATGTCTCTTTCCTCAAGACATTCTAAAGCATCTACAAGCAAGTCCTTCATCTTTCCTCTTCCAGTGTCCATTGTAAGGTGATAGCCAAGCTACAAGCACCACATGTTTTAGAGGCCAGAAAAAAACAAGGTAAATGTTAGGATTCGGAAAGGATTTTGCATAATCTTGACAGATGGGTGGAATACAGGAATAGCCAAATTACAACCTGTAGTGAAGAGGCATTTAACCACCCTGCATTCATTAATTGCCAACCATGTTTGAGTTTCAATTCATACTCAAACCAACCAGGGCCAGGCTGGGGTTGATGTCTTCTTTTAAAACAAGAGCAGAAAAGGAATTTGGGCTGAGGCCGTATTTAACCAGGCCTTTGATTTGGTTTGGAGCAGTACAGGTAGCCCTCAACTTACAAAGTGACTTATGACCATTTCTCACACAACCATAGTCACATGATCAAACTTTAAATGCTTGGCAACTGACTTATATTTATGACCGTTGCAACGTCCCAAGATCATGTGATCACATTTGGCAATCTTCCGACAAGCAAAGTCAATGGAGACACCAGATTCACTTAACAACTGTGTTACTAATTTAACAACTGCAATGATTCATTTAACAGCTTTGGCAAGGAAGGTCCTAAAATGGAGCAAAACTCACTTAACAACTGTCTCATTTAGCAACAGAAATGTTGGACTCAATTGTGGTCATAAATTGAAGACTATCTATACAGCAATCCGTGCTATTCAAAACCATGGTGAAACCCCAGATAAAGAACAGAAAGTATTTTTGGTCTCTATAGCAGAAGGTACCTAACTTCTATCAGATGTTTGCTCACCAAATAAAAAGAACATGCTATATATGATAGAAATAAGCAGGCCACATAGTCTGGGAAGTCAGAGCTAGTGTTAACTTTAACAGTTCCAAATTTGTCAGATACAATTTGGGGGATCTGAGAATGGCCAATATAAGGAAAATTAACTATAAATCAGATTTTGGAATTAAAAATAGCAAAGTTAACTTTAGTCATGCCAAGGTTCTATGTGTAACTATTTACCTTCCCTCTATAAAATATCTAGCAGCACTGCAGTGGTTCCTTCCCTAGCTTATCTTTCAAATTTGCCCCCTTTTTCAGGTTTATCCTTTATATTTTCCAAGAAAATATAGTCACTGTAGTTTTATCTTTATAAATCTAAGTGCTATTGCTATCCAAATGTACCGTAAATCACATGACCCTGGGGATGCTGCAAGAGTCATAAGTGTGAAAAATGGCCATAGGTCACTTTTTTCAGTGTCATAGTAACTTTGAACCGTCCACTAAGCGAACTGCTGTAAGGCGATGACTACCTGTTCTAGCATCGGCTTCTCTACGGGTTAGCAAGGACAGCCTTGAAAGTGTTTCAGCTGAAAAAGTTGTAGAGAAACCAGGTAAGAAAGAAAGTGATCATACAAGATTGCACAGCCCTGACCTTGCAAATCAGCTAGAACACCATTCCTATCTTCATTCCAGCCAACTTTGCCATAATAGCGGTAAATGCAAACTTGATGGCTGCTACAGAGGTATGTTACGGCTTTGCAGCTTGGTCTCCTTGACCCGCTCGGTTGAAAAAAAATCTCTCGGTGGAGACGACGAAGGAGAGGCTACCCACCGCCAGACCCTCCCCTCAGGAACTCTGCCCCAGTGGCAAGAAACGAGCCTCTCCCTTCCCTCTGTGCTGGAGGCTATAGCGCAGGCATTTTCTACAAAGGGAGCAGCCACCATCCTCTGTAGTACCCTGGTTTTAGCTGAACGGTGTTTCCGATAAACACGGCTCTTGCCAAAACAGACCGTAGGTCGGCCCCACCCAGCGTCCGCAGAGCAGAGCTCCCGGTTTGCATAGTCTAATACAATGTGGACTCGGCCAACTCCCAAGGGCCTCACCGGTCTGGGATGGCAGCCGAAGAGAAGCGAATCGGTGCAAATCAGAGCTGAAGCAGTTTCTGGGATGAGAAGCGAAACGTCTTCAAAAAGGTCCAGTTGCCTCTTGGAAAAAGCACCTTTGGGAGAACCGGCACAAAGCAAGCCGGATTTCCATACAATCCACAGTCACTTTCAGATCACGGATCCGCCTAGCATTTAAGAACGAAAATGAAAGTCTGAAGTCTAACGGAGGAGGAGAAGCTGACGCAGAAAGCAAACAATTGAGTTTAGGCAGGCCGAAACAAGGTTTTTTTTTCCCTATCTCTCATCACTGCTCCACCGAAGGAGACATTTAGTTTAGTTTGAAGGCAGGAATGCTAGACTTTAAAAGCGATAAAATATGTGTACTGGCAGGGAACAAAAGGGATATATACAGTAAGTAACCTGGGCACAAATTACACAGAAATTTTCCAGTGGGAATTGGTGCAGGATACATAGTGTTTCTCAGCCTTGCCTATTTTTTTTCTCTATTATTGCTTCTGTCTGAATCCTTATTACCCATACTGTAATCTTTCTTGGACAGCTATGTCTGCTTGTTTTAATCTCTAAGGCCATTCCTTGCATTGACTTCAAGAGGAGCCTTCTTTGCCTGTGGTGAAATTTAAACCCTAGAACACATCTTTTTAAAGGGTAAATACTATAGGAAATCTCCTCCTTGATTAATTTAACGCCTAATTTCCCAACTGTTCCAATCAGTGTTATTTAAGGTTTTCTTGATGACAGCTGTTACCTTTCCAATTGCTAAATTTTGTTTCTTAGCCATAAGGCTACTTGCTAACAAACCAGGTAATGAACTGTTAGAATATTACCACTTTCCAACTGAATTTAGGCTGGTACAATATTACTAGTCTAAGATTTCTCTGCTCTTTGTGGTTTCAAAATAATAAGTTTGAATGGAAATCTGCATTTTAAACTAATTCCAATTTTTATCAACAGTTCTGTTTAGAAACTTCAACACAGTTCATTTTGGTAATCTCATGTTTGAAAAAATCAAAATCTTGTCTCCTCAGTTTATTTTCTTCAATTTGCAGGTATTTTGAATAATTTTATCTTGTACATTCATTAAGAAACTTAATTATACTTGTGTACTACTAATTATACACACCCTATAAGTGGTTTGTGTCTTCTTCAGTGTTGGGCCTTCTATGGCCTGGGAATTTGAGGGTTCTGTGCAGTATCTTACCTGTTCCTAACTGTTCTTCTGGACAGAGAGCTCCGATATTGTTCCTGTGATCTGTTGGAACCATCAGACTCCCAGCTGAGTGGGTGAAACTGTCAAACTTGGTTGGATCATACAATGGTCCTTTGAGGACGGGGTGCACCACTGCCTCTTTTAAGAATTGATAGGACCACTCTCTCATTCAAGGAGGCATAAACTACCATCTAGACACAATCCTGTCTCCCCTCCCATGCAGCTTAATAAGTCAGGACAGGAAGGCCATGGATCTACTATACAAGTGGCCAAACTAGCAGCTGAGAGGGCCTTGTCCACTTTCCCAGGTTCCCCTTGCAAGATGTAACCCCACCACCTCTATACATTCTGTTTTAAAGCTGGAATCCAACATAGAGCGAATGTCAACTACTTTGATCATCAGATGTGCAGCATATTCCTCACAGAGACCCTTTATGTCAGGGGTGTCAAACTCGCAGCGTCATGTTGCTGTTACATGACATATCGTGATGTTTTTTTTCCCCCCTTTGCTTTGCAGAGCTGAGGTGGGCGTGGCTTGCACGTGATGCATCCGGCCTGCAGGCCGCCAGTTTCACATCCCTGCTATGTGAACTTTGTATTGCTCCCTTCAAGGAGGGACCAAGCCATCTGAAACTGGGACACTGAGTGACTGTTGGCAGAGGCAATAAGGATGAAGAAATAGCTACATTTCTCTGCTCTTACCGCCACAAGGTAGACCCTAATAGTGGCTGTAGCTCATGTCTAGTCTTCATTTCCCACCCCACATCAGCGCTCTAGAGTGTCTTAGCTATTTTAAGTTCCCTTAAATCCATTGTGTACCACAGGGAGCATTGGGAACCCTGGACAAGGAAATGACACTCATGCACAATCCAATCTAAAGCCACTGGTACTTTGCTGTTCCATGCAGCCACAACGGTTTCAACTGGATCAAGAAATAGATTTTCTGGAATAACCCCAAACTCCCTCTGGAACCCAATCAGGTCCATCACCGGGCCTGGCTGCTCCAATAGGCCTAGCCCTAGCCTGCCTGAGGAAGGGTTGGCACCAGAGAACTGGAGGCTCACCTGTGAATATGTGACCATGGCAAGGGAGAAATCTGTATCCTATTCAAATCCAGAACACTCTGCGATTGACCCGACAGAAACACTCAATTGGGTGCATTACCACTGTTATGAGTTGACCTCTAGACAATTTGGGTCAGGCCTGTGGCTGCTATAGTAGCTAGGAACTCCCAAGCTACCTCTGGCCCTCTGCCCAATGAAGGCAAATTAAAATCCCCTAGAATCATTAGTTCAGGCACTCTACTGCCAACCAAGCCAGAGTCAAGGAGCTCAGGCAGAAAGCAAGCAACAATCCTAGCTACCACTTCCTGGTGCCCAACTTAAGAAACAGCATCGAGCAACCAGCAAGCTGCAAAGCGTGCTGTGTATCCTGGCCTATTTGATTCCTGGCCTGCTTTCCTGGATTTTTTGTGTGCCCGTTGGAATCCATTAACCAGTGACTCTTGCTGTACTGAGCTTAGAATCTGGAACCTGCACAACAGAGGTGCTGTTGAAGGACCTGTTTTGTGTGTGTGTGTGGGGGGGAAGGGTTGAATAAGCACCTGTAGAACTCTTGCTGGGGGAGGGAGAAACGGGGCAGCACAGGAACCAAAAAATTTCCAAGGTGCTACAAGAACCATAATATAAAATAGCCATAAAATGTGAATGTGACAAATTTGACATAAGGGTTATGTAGTAGTCTATGACAGTATCAAGTGCATGCATATTCTTAAATTAACTAGAAATGTTCAGATGTGTTAAGCAGAAGTGATTTTATTGTTGAACACAAATGGAAAAGACATCTCAAATTACATTAAAGAATACAAAATACTTAGAAA
>JANHFM010004772.1:8287-19653 GCA_032468115.1 Grayia smithii | reverse complement strand
TCTCCAAATGGAGGAGGCAGCTTCCCAAGGGGCAAAAATGAGTTAACTCCCATCCATGTTAAGTAATGAAGAAACCCGAAGTCTGATCATCAGCTTTCTAAACAGCTGCACTTTTTTTTTCCCTAGGTTGACTTCTTGCCAGCTTCACACTATGTCAATGTTTCACCCTTTGTTACCTGTCAAAGGAAAAAAGAGTTTGCTTACATTGGAATATATCTGGGGAAGCAGAAGAGACCTTATGTCTCCATTGGGAAGCAAGAAAAGTTTGTATTTTAAGAAACATGAACAAAGCTTGGAAGCGAATGTGACTTTAGTCGCTTGGGTACTATATAAGAATTAATTCAGGCAATGGCTTCAAGCCTGCTTAGAAAGGCATTTGGTCTTTAAAGACAAACTTTTTCCCTATTACAAAATCAAAAGTGTGTTGGGAATGGCGCCTTTGTGACTCAGGGTCAAGCTTACCCTCAAAATCTCAGCCATCAAATGACTTTAGGCCACTGTCTCTCAGTGCAGCCTGTTATGGGGAAAATTGGACGGAGCATTATTTACATCTCCTTGAGCTCCTACAAAAAGGCGAGATATAAAATTCACTAAGAAACAAAGCAATGGCTCAAAAAGGCGGCATCCATCAAACGCTTTTGACTATATATTCATCCAGGGAATTAATTTATGAAACACATTAAAGTCACTTTTTAAGTCTCATTTAAAAGAAACAAGCAGACATGTCACTAGGCTGATAACCGAGACTTGGTCCCCCGCCCCAAAAGACAAAACCCGCTGACCCACCCGGAGGCAGTGGCCCTGGGTGATTCTGCCCAACCCGCAGATGCAGTGACCGGGCAACTTCAAGCCCCCCCACCCCACTCCCAAACGGGTGAGCCGGAGCCCGGGGACTAAGGCTGGGGGGCTGCGGAGGCCCAACGGGGCCCACGGGAAGAATCGTTCGCCAGCCGAGCTCCCCCGGCGGCTTCTGCCGGCGCTCAAGGGAGATGCCTCACCCGGGCCTCGATGTATTCGATCCGTCTCTCCAGCGCCGTCAACTTCTCATTGAGCGTGGCCAGGCGGGAGCGGCAGGACATGTCTGCGAGGGCGAGGAGAGCGTCGTTAACAGAGCCGCCCGCTCCGCCCATCACCCCCGCCTGCAGTTGCCCCTTCCATAGGAGGGTCCGCCTCCTCCTCCTCCTCCGTCCCCCGCACCTACCGAAGGAATTGAGGAAGTCCGCGATCTTCTTAATGGAGCTGGTGATCAGTTCGATGTACTCGCGGTTCGCCCAGTCCTGGTGAATCTCGCGCTGGACCGGGTCTTCCTGGACCGACATGGCCGAGTCAGCTGGCAGCAGCTCCGCTTCCCCAACGATAAGCGAGGACGCCTGCGCGCGCGCGCACGACGCTCCCCGGAGCAGCCCTCGTCCTTTCCCATCCTTGAGCATGCGCAGCTCAGCTCCTACCTCCGCACCGCTATTGGCGGCAACGGGCTACCGGAGGAACTGAAACACGGAAGTAGCTTGCAACGCTGACATCATTAGCTGAGCGCGTTCAGGTTCCTTCGTTCGGGCTGGGGAAGTTGGCCTTTAGCTTTGTGTGAAATTTTTATGATGTCGTAGCCTGTAACAAACCTTCCGCTTCCGCGATGGAACCCTAATCCTAACTTTAAGAGCACCTGATTTGAGTTGCCGAAAGACGGGAGGCCACGAATCCTTTCCACTTTTTGGGTCACTATTTTTTCTCCCCGCGTTGGTTCTTCCGAGTTTCCTCTGGAGTTCAAAGTGTCACCACCCTATCTTATTTACAAGATGGCCCAGTGACATCCACTGGGTCAGTTTATTTCTTACTAAGACTGCCTGTTCCGTCTCTCAAGACAAAGTCTTCAAATGGAACTAGAAAGGAGGGGTTTTCTTGTAGCGCTATATTGATCCAAGGAACGAAATTGGAGGCTGTCGGAATTGCTACATTTCACTGTGCTTCATTGCGCAAGTTTGCAAGCCGAGGTGGCGCAGTGGTTAGAGGGCAGTACTGCAGGGTTACTTCAGCTGACTGCTAGCTGCAGTTCAGCAGATGGAATCTCACCGGCGCAAGGTTGACTCAGCCTTCCATCCTTCCGAGGTGGGTAAAATGAGGACCCAGATTGTTGGGGGCAATATGCTGACTCTGTAAACCGCTTAGAGAGGGCTGTGTAAAAGCACTATTGCTTCATATGTGATTAAAAATATGAATGGAAATCAGCTTTTGCTTTTATAAAAAAAATTCTATCATAAGATTATAAACCCACCACTATTTTAATGTTATAATCCCCAATTCTTTTTATATTCTGTTGGTATAATATAATTTAATATAAATACCAGTCTTTCACCTGAGACATTTGATACCAACAAATGTCAAATGTATCTCCTATTCTATATCCAACCACGTGAATTATTAAATATGACTAGAATTATTTCCTGACACGATTGTTAAATGCAGGAAAGCTATTGGTAAGCTTTCCTAAAAAAAATTTATGTTGATTGCGACACTTCAAGTAAAACTTGTAATTTTTTAACTATGGGGAATGGTATGGAGATGCAAAGAAAGGCATAGGGGGAGAAAAAAATGCTCAACATATTCATTTTCAAAGTAATAGTAAGAGTTGATTATTAAAAGGCAAATAATACTGCCCTTGGCTCATCCAATTTATTTTAATATTGTCTGGATACAAATAATAAATTTCTTGGGTTATAAATATAAATTCCAATAATCTAAGCCAAAAAGTTTCACCCAGAATTATAGCATATTCTAATCAGAGCTGTCTTCATCACTATCATTGATATCCACTGTATCTTCAGTCTCTGAATCTTCCTTTTCCTGAAGAAGAGAAAATGCCAAATGTGTAAACAACTGGGGAATACAAAACATAAATTCTCCATTCCTAGACAAACAGACTAGATGGTATACTTAATCTTAATTCTTTATATTTCTATTAATTATTTACATTTCAATGAACTGGGTGTTTTACTCATATTTTAAAATTAGACCAATGGGAACTGATTTAAGAGTAATCTCCAAGCAATAAAATAATTATGTTTGAACCATAACTTGGAAGTGGAATTGCAATTGTGTAGCCATATTATTAGGATTGGTCTTATGTCTATAAATGAAAGAAAATATTTGATTCATATACAGGTGAACCAGTCCCTTTTTCCCCATCTTCTGAAGTGGAAAAATTGAGTAATCCTTTCAAAAACCTTATTCATTTGAGCTTGATTGCTCAGCACTACTTTATGAAATGTCACAGAATAAAACATGTCAATACCTGTTTGAATAAGAAGTGTAAATTGTAAAGGTCTAACTCAGAAAAAAATGTTGCTAAAATGTCAATGGTCAGATTTTTAGTGGTTCTGTGTTTTTATAGATTAACAATTCTGACATAAAGTATATTTAGCAGTAGTAACCTAACTAAAAACAAGAGAGAGCTGGAATTCAATTGCACTTTCATGTTTGTTACTTTTTAAAACAGGGTAGCATTGTTGCCATTTTTCATAAATTTAAGAAAGGAATAGTTTGTAATATCTTATATATCCTTATATAACTCTTTTCCTTATATTGCCTACTACCTCTAGAGCCAGCATCTCTTTGGGGAAAAATAGTTCTGGTCTTTTCCAAAAGCAAAGTATAGAGCCATCACCATAAGCAAGCAATCTGCCTCTAGATGAACATGAATACCTCTCCAGGATCCGTTCGAGAGTGTGTGGGCATCTCTGTCTCTTCTGCTTCGCTTTCTTGTGATGCTTGTGAAAGGATCTCTTCTCCCTAGAATAGATTAAATAAGTATGATGTGGGTCTGAAAATCTCTGTAACAATGTGAATAGGGCTTGAGTATAGGCTGCCCTACCTTTCAACCTGAATGAATCAAAATCCATTCCTATAATGTACAATTAAAGGGAAATACAGTAATTGATAATCAAGGAATTGGAGTACCATATTGTGTGGATTATGCTGTATATTGGTGAAATGAATCCCAGACCATGCTAACAGACGCAGTGAATATGGGCTGACATTTTGCTAGCAATGAGTTAGAAGTTAGTTCATAGAAATTTATCAATATGTTAGTTCACTGATAAGCTGAGGCTATTTTATAATTTGTCTTCATGCCAATGGCTTTTATATCTGAGAAGCTTGAAGATATTAACTGCAATGCAGAGAAATTAATTGCTCAACATCTTTATCAAGGCCTTAATGGTGGAAAAGAAAAATAGGTCCCCATGCCTATTTCTTCTGTGGTTGTGGTCAGGCAATCCTGATCTTGAAAATCACTAAAAGGAGAATGGAACAGCAGGCAGGGAAAGAGCACGGAAATCTCTGTAGTTGTTAAGTTAGTCACACAGTTATTAAGTGAATCTGGCTTCCCAATGTACTTTTATTTATTTAGAAAATTTATATAGCTACCCATTTGCTCACAGTGACTCTTTACTAGTCAGAAGGTTGCAAAAGTTGATCACATGACCCCTGAGACAATACAGGCATCAGAGTCAGTTGCCAAGCATCTGGATTTTTATCATGTAACCATGGGGATGCTGCAAATCACAAGTGTGAAAAATGGTCATATCACTTTTTTCAGTGTGTTGTAACTTTAAACAGTCACTAAACAAACTGTTCTAAGTCGAAGACTACCTATATGAATCAAAGCTGTCCTATGTAAACTTATTGTACAATATCTGCGCTTCTTTCTCTCATTTGCATTATGTAATGGGCCAAATAGACCTCTTGGGCAGGAGACTCCATTGTTATTTCAAGACCATAGGCACATTTTTAAAAAATAAAATAGAGGCAAACTGCCAAGAAAAAAAAAGAGAGACGAGTAAGATGAGATAGAGAGGATCCTGAGAGGCAAAAGGGTGGGAGATTTGTGATTGGCCACACTCAACATCACAGGCAGTTTGTGAAAGTACCCATAATATTTCTACTGGTTCCAAAAGTTGAATTCTGATCTAGGTATTATGTTGGAAAGTTTAAAACATTTTTAGTAAATATTTGAGCTATATTGTACTAATGGCACCTGCCTATCACTAAGATTACATTTGTGTAATTCCACCACCCTCAAAAAAACCCACCTCTTTTGAATTTGCTCTTTCAATGGATTCTTTTCTGAAAAATATTTTTACTGGAAGACAGAAGCAATTTCAGGTCATCCCCATGGAAATATGATCAATTATTCAAATTGTAGCAACTGAACCACTGTTTTCTGAACAAACAAGCTAGAGAAGAAGAAAGATGGAATATCTTCGGTCCCGTCTATGGAGGCCCTAGGTCAGTGTAATAATTATATTTTTGTATAGTGATTTGTCAACTTTTGAAAACTATTTTAAGTTTGGCATTTCTTCTATATATCAAAGCTTACTCAGTAAATTCATTTTAATGTCATCTGCTATAAGCAACATTTTACACATTTTAATGATTCTTTGAAGCCTAACTGTAAGCTGCCCTGAGTCTCCGGAGAAGGGCGGGATATAAATAGAAATAAAAAAATTTTTAAAAAGAAAAAAATAATTCCAAATCATATACATCAGATCCAATAATTAATTTTCAAGTTTTTCCACATAATAATTATTATTTATTTGATTTCTATGCCGTCCTTCTCCCGAAGGACTCAGGGCGGCTTACAATCATAACATTCATAAAAACATATATAAGATAGACATAGACGGACATACAGATTTAAAAGAGGGGTAAGTAATAAAAACGGTAAAATTTGGCAATATATAAAAAAAATTAAAAACAGTCAGTCGTAGCCCGCTTGATGGAACAACCACGTCTTTAAGTCGCGGCGGAAGGAGCGGAGGTCAGAGGCCGTCCAGAGTTCTACGGGTAAACCGTTCCACAGGGTCGGCGCCTCCACAGAGAAAGCTCTCCCCCTGGGGGCCGCCAGCCGACATTGTCTGGCTGACGGCACCCTGAGGAGGCCAACCCTATGGGAACACACCGGGCACTGGGAGGATGCTAATGGCAGAAGGTGGTCCTGCAAGTGCCCCGGGCCTAAGCCATGTAGAGCTTTAAAGGTCAAAACCAGCACCTTGAAGCGCTCACAGAGGACAACCGGAAGCCAGTGCAGCTCGCACAAGAGTAGTGTAACATGGGAGTAGCGAGGAACTCCCATAACCACCCGCGCAGCCGCATTCTGGACCAGTTGGAGCCTCCGAGTGCTCTTCAAGGGCAGCCCCATGTAGAGATCATTGCAGTAGTCCAGCCTAGATGTGACAAGGGCATGAGTGACCATGCACAGGGCATCTCAGTCCAGGAAAGGGCGCAACTGGCACACCAGGCGAACCTGTGCAAAGGTCCCCCTGGTCACGGCCATAATGGCCAATAAAACTGAATTAACAAACTATTCATGAGACACATACACTTACCTGCAAGTCCCTATTTTTGAGGATGCCCACCCAGAAAGCCTCCTGACAATGATTGAGAGCCAGCATTGCTTTCACTCGGTAAACAAATAGCTCGAGCGACTTCTTTAGGAGAGGTATATGACTGGTGAGACCTGTGTCTTGATGAATCTATATGTATAAGAAATACAAACCAAGAAAGAGCTATTCATATTCTTCTGATTCTTTATTGCACAAATCAATACTGTATTTTATGAATGCACTAGATGGCCTTTGCCATATCTCCTTAGTGCCAGTGGTGGGTTTCAACATTTTTTACTACCGGTTCTGTGGGGGTGGCATGGCTTGGTGGGCATGGCTTGGTGGGCATGGCAGGGGAAGGATACTGTAAAATCTCCATTCCCTTCCCAATCCAGGGGAAAGTTACTGCAAAATCCCCATTTCCTCCCAATCAGCTAGGATTTGGGAGGCAGAGAATAGATGGGGGCGGGGTAAATCAGAGGTGGTATTTACCGGTTCTCCGAGCTACTCAAAATTTCTGCTACCAGTTCTCCAGAACTGGTCAGAACCTGCTGAATAGCACCTCTGTATAGCCCCTAGAATTTCTAGCTAGCAAAGCCAGACCTTGGATGTTTACAGAATAGCATTTATGGTACATCTACAGAGGCTCTATAGAGCATGGGCCTGTAACTAGGTGGTTTTCAAGAGCAGAGTTATACAGAGGGAGTTGTGAAAACTGAAACTGAAAGGTGACCATGGCTTGAATGACTGTAAACAGGCTCTCCTTGTTCAGGAATGGTTGTAATTAGTGCACACAATAGAAATGGGGAAAGGCCTTCCTAGCCACAACTACCACCTGCTTTGCCTTCTTCAGAATAGAGTGTAGAACTATGAAAAGATTAGAACTGGAAGAATGAATTTAGGTATCACCAGAGATGGTTACTGGGCAGTTTTAGAAACAGGTCCTGGATGGTATATTACCAGATTGTGAGACCTCTTTTCTAGGGGTGAAATCTACTTACCTTCCCTACTGGTTCACAAGTGCACGTGTCCGCATCACATGTGCACGTGGACTCTCTGTGCATGTGCAAACCCTTCTGCAGAGGGTTAAAAAAAGGTTACTTCCTGGTTAAAACCAGGAAGTAACAACAACCGGGCGGGTGGGCGGAGCCTCATGCTGCCATCGCTACTGGTTCTCCGAACCACTCGCTGCCATTGCTACCAATTTGGTCAAACCGGTCTGAACCGGTAGCATTTCACCCCTGCTCTTTTCTCATGTATGGCTTTGAACCATCTTGATCAACTTTCAATGGAGATGAGGTGCATGCAGTGGTGTATTAGCTATTAAGCAGATTAAGCGCATGCTTAGGACACCAGGCTCAAAGGGGGCACCACAAAGTTGAGAAAGAAAAAAAAAAAACCAATGGAGGTTTGTAAAAAAAAATTAATAAAACTAAAGGAGGGGGGCACCAAGATTTGTCAGTGCTTAGGGCACCAGTGACCCTTAATCCGCCACTGGGTGCACGTAGTTCTTTGTGCTTGTTGCATTCTTCTTCTCTGTCCTCTTTGGATTGTTTACCTTCAGATCAGAATCCCCTTGGGTAGACAAAGGGGAACAAGCACTTTCAACATGAACTGTAATCAATGATATTGCCTAGTTTGAGTTGCTGCTGAAAGGCAAGGAAATGAAAGTCCTTATCAACCTTGCAATCGGCAGTTGGGAAATTAAAAAACACATACCTTTTGCTATATATGGGAAGCATCAGATGAGACACAAGTGAGATCTGGTTTTTTTTAATACTTTGGAAATTTTAGTTTGACACCCTCAACTGTTCAGTCGATACCGAGTTGTTTTCCAGGTACGTGAGATGATGATGTACAGTACAAGTGCTGTTTGCAAGATGTGTTGTGTGACAGCAAAATGGTGTAAAGTATTACTCATGTGCAAAATAATGTTGAATCTACAACTAGCTGACCTGACTAATACCAGAGATCAATTCGGACATGGTTGGACTTTATCTTCCTATTCCAGCCCCCCAATTTTGATTTTTCTGGCTTGACAATAATTGAAAACAAAACTAAGCATCAATTGATGCACTAAGGAGTGAACACTTAGCTTTATATTTATATATTTATATTTATATTTATTGCATTTCTATGCCACCCTTCTCCCGAGGGACTCAGGGCAGCTTACAAACAAGCAATAATAAAAATAATTAAAACCAACAACATAGAAGACATAATAAAACATACCGCAACAACAACAACCACAACAACAACCACAACAACAACACATTAAAAGGGGTATAGTAGTAAAATTGGCCAAATACAAAAGGATAAAAAACAGTCAGTCGTAGCCCGCTTGATAAAACAACCACGTCTTCACGCCGCAATGGAAGGAGCGGAGGTCGGGGGCTGTCCAGAGATCTACGGGCAGGTTGTTCCACAGGGTCGGTGCTCCCACTGAGAAGGCTCTCCCCCTGGGGGTCGCCAGCCGACATTGCCTGGCTGAGGGCACCCTGTGGAGGCCAACTCTATGGGAGCGGACCGGGCGCAGGGAGGATGTTAACGGCAGCAGGTGGTCATGCAAATACCCAGGGCCTAAGCCATGTAGGGCTTTATAGGTCAAGATCAGCACTTTGAAGCCCACCCAGAGGACCACAGGAAGCCAGTGCAGCTCGCGCAAGAGTGGCGTAACATGGGAGTATCGAGGTACTCCCATGACCACCTGCGCGGCCGCATTCTGGACCAACTGGAGCCTCCGGATGCACTTCAAAGGCAGCCCCATGTAGAGGCCATTGCAGTAGTCCAGACGAGAGGTGACAAGGGCATGAGTGACCGTGGATAAGGAATCGCGGTCCAGGAAAGGGCGCAACTGGTGCACCAGGCGTACTTGTCCAAAGGCCCCTCTGGTCCTTCCCATTCTCAAAGCACTGCGAATAGCCAGCAAAGCCATACAAAGAACATCCAATCAGATCATCAGGCGAGAGAGAGAGAGAGAGAGAGAGAGAGAGAGAGAGAGAGAGAGAAGGATTCAGACAGACCCTGCTCCGTTGCAGGCCACCTTGAAAGATGCCAGCCACAACTGCCCATAAAATGCCCCCCTCCCCCCAAATGCATAATCTAGACCAGGGGTCTCCAACCTTGGCAACTTTACAAGTTGTGGACTTCAACTCCCAGAATTCCTCAGCCAGCGCACGCTGGGAGTTGAAGTCCACAAGTCGTAAAGTTGCCAAGGTTGGAGACCCCTGGTCTAGACCAGGGCCACTAAATAATGAAGCCCAACCTAGGCCAGCCATGATGAAAGCCTTACTTACCCCAGAACAGGTACTTCTCCACTTACAACCAGTAGCGATTGCTCAAAGTTAACGGTGACTGGTGACCATTTTCCAAACTTGTATCCCGCGGAGCATCCCAATGGTCACGTGATCAAAATCTCAGCGGCTTGGCAACTGACTGGTATTTATGACTGTTGCATTGTTCCCAGGATCATGTGATCACCTTTGGCGACCTGACAAGTAAGGGTCAATGGGGAAGCCAGATTCACAACCATCTTACTAACTTAAGATGATGGTTAAGTGATTCCCGTAACGATTGGCAAGAAAAGTCATAAAAAAAGGGGGTAAAACTCACTTAACGGCTATCTTGGTTAACCACAGAAATTATGCACTCAATTGTGATCGTGAATTGGGGATTGCCCGTATATGGGCAAATTTAAGTTTACTGTCTTCTGGAAACAAATGTAAAATAATTTGGTGGTTCTATGAACCTGCTGTGTTGTTGTGCTGCGAACATTTTGATACATTTTTAAAGAATCCATAAACTCCTTTTTTTTTACCGCTGGCTGCTCTTACAAATTGATTTATAAAATACAGCATTTTTAAGTGGCTTCCTTTCCCTCCTAGAAATGTTTGGACCTGTTCTTCTAGTGGTCCCCGAATCACTTTAGGATTTAGGGGAGGTGATATAGCCCACACCCAAAAAACTGGCAAACAAATGAATTGCTTGGCTGATTGAGATGAAAAGTTTGGCCAAAATAGTCCGAAATGGATGGGTGTTGCAGAAATGTAAACCATAAATAAAGAAAATTCTTATAGTAAAGGTATTGATATATATACCAATCCGACTTTACCTGAGCAAGACACATTTCAAACTCCATATAATAATAGTGAGCTTTATTTAACAAGGGCAGGGTTTGATCTTTGAGATAAAAAGATGTTGGCGTATTTTGCGCATTTTGACACACGAAAGCCATCTGGATGTTAAAAATAAAACTTCTCCCAAGTTATCCTTGTATAAATTGGACCTCCCTCCAATTGTAAGTTGTAAACTTACAAAACCTTTCAGGCCCTCCAGTCTCCCTGCTCCAACCTTTCGATAACACCTCTTTCTTTTTTCCTAATTCTTGGGCTGGTAGCTTATTCTTTGATCCGCTTTAGATCTAAGAGAGATGGTATCCAAAATTGCCCAAGGGAATGTTATGCCAGGAGCACAGTTAAAATGTTCCTTGTATGGCTTTGTATGTGAAAAACAACATCAGTACAGTACTGGGTTATAAACGAGTTAAAAGTAGGAAGGTACAGTAGAAAAAAATATATACTAGTATTGTAACAATCATATCATTTACACTAGGCTAAAGCTACTATGACAATTACTTAGTGTTCCCCGCCCCCCCCAGGTGGCATTGTGATGTCAGAGGCATTTAATGACTGTCACAATTCCTTGGAAGTCCACATAATGCTTTATTCCGGGATGTGGCTCATAACAGCTTACAGCTTTTAACATCTTACTACAAATTTGTGATGGATGCACTCAAGGTTAGACAAGTAACTTTTTTCAGGTTTGTAGTAGAGTGCTCCATTTCAAGTCTCCAACAGTAAGTAGGGAAAACGTTACTAACATACCTGAGATGAGATGTACATTTTCAACACCAACACTTTGAGGAATGGCCTGAGTTTTGTTCAGGTTAATACCAAGTAATTTCATCTACATGTGGACCACATATTTGTT
>JANHFM010004769.1:75011-87214 GCA_032468115.1 Grayia smithii | reverse complement strand
CTGCTGCTAAAATTCACCTCTGGGAACAGCTGATTGGGGGTATTCCAGGAGGCAGATCCACCCCCAGTCAGTTTTTTCTTATTTTCCTCCCCAAAAACTAAGGTGCGTCTTATACTCCGGTGCATCTTATACTCTGAAAAATATGGGTAGTTTACTTTTTTAGATAAATACGTCATTATAAAAAGATACCTACAAAAAGATACCTGATTATAAATTTATGTTCAACCATGGTAAAAAGAAAAAACTAAAATGTATTTGGTTAATATACATTGTTAATTACAAAATTTATAGGGAAGATGATTCAGACCCTTCAAAAATATTTATTTTTTAAAACATATTTTCTATTTCCTCAGTGCTGGAAAACTGTCAATTGAAAAAGCTCTTGATTTAACATTATACTTAAAACATGAATCTGAAATTACTCCTGTATATCAAGGACTGAATGAGCTAATCCCTTTGTATAAACTGCTGGAGAAGACAAACATAAATGACATAGAACAACAATTAAAGGTAAAATAAAAAAGCATTAAAACAGAATAAAACTGAAAACCTATGTAGATTTTTAAATAATCAGTGGATATGTTTTATGCCAAATGAAATGAATTTTATTTTGTTTCTTTTTAAACTTACAAATTCTAAGATGGAGTATTCTTTGTAGAATGCTGGTAGTTCTCTACTACCACAGTAATGGTGCTTGCCCATCATGGTAGTAAGTCATAAATACCTACCCACAAACTAACATATTGGCAAAATATTCAAAGATCAGGATTGATCATCAGCATTCTTCATCAGAATTGATTGGACAGATGTCTAAATTTTGAAACTGATTACCTATGAAACTCCATTTTATCCCTACAATAATAACAACGTGGCATAAGCTTGGCTAATGCTAGCCAGTGAGATTTTAAGTCAGATGATGGATTTAGATCTTTCCAGTTGTCATCAGCACTGTAATCACTGTTAACAGCAGTTTAAACACATTCCAGCTAACGATATTACTAGACAAGCTCTCTATTGGAATAGGTTCTTAATTAAATTACTTTAATTAGAGCTCCTCCTAGATATAAAATCAGCTGATAAACCTCCAGCTATCTTTTTTCTCTTTAGAAGTTGTATGAAAATAGGAAATTGGTTAAGAATGTTCTTCAAAATAAAGTTACAGTTGGTCAATCTGTAAGGCACTAAATTAATTACATGTTACGTAATCTTAAATATTACTGAATGCTATATTTATTTTGGTAAGGATTGTGAGCTGTTAAGCAGTAGAACAGCCTGCTCCTTGAAGTCATGAGAGCTCCAGCACTCGAGGTTTTCAAGTAAAGCCTGGACAATCATTGGTGTGGCATAACAATGTTCCTACCCTGGACAGGTGGCTAGGGTAGAAGACCTGAATGGTCTTTTTGATCCTATAATTCTGTAAATCAGGTGTTCCCAACCTGTGGGCCACGGCTGTTGCTTATTTGCAACCAGGTCGCATGAGCACAACCAACTCATGCGAGCCCCATTCTTGCAAGCAGTGGGCACCGGGGCTGGCAGCCCACTCACACGCCCGCCACTCACACAAATGAAGCTGCATGTGCATGCAACTACCCTCGCACTAACCATCCCCTCTTCCCCTTCCTCTCCCTGGCCAACCTGGAAAGGTTGGGAAACTCTGCTCTAAAGGATTGTCTGCTTGTCAGTTTCAAGAAATCAAATTACTTGTGAGTTTAAAAAAAAAACATGCATACCTATATATCTATTCTTGAACAGTTTCCTAGGCCTAGACAGAATCAATGGAGTATCTTCCATTCCTTTATAATTTGGCATATAAAAGTAGTAAATATAGGCCAAAGCTGTAAGGAATGAATTTTCAATTATTATTTTTTAAACAATCCCTTCCTTTAATGTTTTTAATGATCCCTAAAACACTGATAACGTTATCTATCCCTTCCCTTAATCCCTTCTTTTTAATGTCTTTTTATAATCCTCAAAGTGTTGATGAAGTTACCTAGTTGGGTAATGAAATGCCTCCAAGCAAACAACAAACTCAGACAGCGCCTAGGACTCTACAGTTCAACCTTGAGCTACAGATGTTCTCTTTTGTTGGAATCTCTTATCTTTGTACAGACTATAGTGATGTTATGGCTATTCTAAGAACAATGAATAGGCATGAATATGCACTGTATGATTACAATTTTGTAAACAAGATCACATATATGAAATAATTTCTATATTTTTTATTATTAAAGGAAATTGTTCCTTAAACCATAAGGAGTATACATCCTATCCAGCTTTCCGTTTGTGATTTATGAAAGATACAAGCAATATGACTTTTGATTGAATAACAAGATTGTTAGTTGCTGCTTTAAATAATTGATTTACATTTATTACAACCTTATTTTATTATTTCACAAATCACTCTAGGCATACATAGTAAATCTATTTAAAAATATGATTGACAAACAGTCTTGGGATGATGAAGGTACCGCGTCTGAGCAAATACTTCGAACCTCCCTACTTATGTTTGCGTGTGTACGTAAATACAAACCTTGTGTAGACAAGGCACAAGAGTACTTCATGAAATGGAAGGACTCAGATGGAACTCTGAAGTACGTATTTTACTTTTTAAGGGTGCTTAAACAATATTCTTCTGTCTTCAGGAAGAAGACATTCAGGGGTCTTGTAATCCTTCTTGGTGGGAAATTACTTTTTATCAAATAAATAGCAGTAGTTTAATATTTTTTTCTCAGAGAATAATATGAGCACAATTTGTTACAGATTGCCAAATAACATTAAGATGGCAGTATATGCTGTTGGAATACAAACAGATGAAAACTGGGATTTCCTTTTCAGCAAGTATCAGTTACCTGAATTCGATACTGAAAAGAATCAGATTGAAGTTGTACTGTGTCTGAGCCAAAACAAACAAAAGCTTCAGTGGTAAGCATTCTTGAAGTAACTTGGTGATTTTAAATTCAAAGGAACTAGTTCATATATTAACATTATAGCTCTCAATACCCATTTCTTACATTTTCATGATCACTTAATAATTATGCAATAACTGTTACTGAGGGACACTTATAATCAAATTAGAATTGTTTAATTATACATTAATTGCACATGTTGTTAACGTGCTAGACAGAAATGCAGTTTTATATTACTATTCCTTTGGGGTCAGTAGGCAACTCAAGCTTGGATGGAATAAGGAAGAGTTGACAAATTTTTTAATACCAAGTAGGAAACAGCTGAACAAGAGCTTTTAATCTTCTGTTCCAGACTATATTTTCTTCATCTTTATCTTTTGCCCTGTTTAATATTTATTTATATTTTGCCAGTAGTATTTTGTTTCATTAAAAAGCCATTCTACAGTTACAATTAGCTTTTTTATAAATAATTTTTATTAAAGGGTTTTACAAAGATTTTAAAAACTAGAGAAACATAGAACAGAAAAATATTATAAAAGGGTAAAAAAATGAATAAATAAAAAGCAAGAAAAAGATGTCTAAATGACTAAAATCTTCTTTGCAGAGATTATAAACATAGCAATTACCATCTTTACCCTCCCATATTGTATATCATACTTCCTTTCTTCCTGCAAATAAATACCAACCATTCATTTTTATTCATTGTCGGCAAAAAGTCTATACAGGGTTTCCAGTCTTGTAAAAAAGTAGTTGTAGTTCCCTCCTTAATCAAACAAGTCAATTTAGCCATTTCTGTAAACTCAGCTATCTTTATAATCCACACATCCATTACTGATGTTTCTGAACAGATAGTTCTCGACTTACAACCACAATTGAACCCAAAATTTCCGTTGCTGAGCAAGTCATTTGTTGAGTTTTGCGTATCTTATAACCTTTCTTGTCACAGTTGTTATGTTAATCGCTGCAGTTGTTATTAGTAACACTTGTTGTTAAGTGAATCTGGCTTTCCCATTGGCTTTGCTTGTCAGAAGGTCATAAAAGGGGATCGCATGACTCCAGGACACAACCACCACAAATACAAACCAGTTGCCAAGCATCTGAATTTTGATCATGTAAACATGGGGATATGGCAACACTCGTAAGTGTGAAAAATGGTCAAAAGTCACTTTGTTCAGTGTTTTAACTTCAAACGGTCACTAACCAAATGGTTGTAAATCAAGAACTTCCATCCTTGTGTATATAATAGCCTCAAAGTTACTGTATATAAGACCAATCATCCTCAAGCCTTTTCTAATTGATAGTTTATAAAACCTAATAAGGAAGTTCCAGTTTTTTCTGAGTATTAATTTTTAAAACTCTCTGCATCACCACGTGTATTGTTTATTCATTTGTGTCCAGTATGTTTCGACATCATGTATAAGAAAAGGTCTTTTCATGTTTTTCACATTTCCAACAGTGATTAGAAGCATCTTTATACATCTTAAGAATTAAATTTTCTGGGGTCATGCAACAATATACATCATTTTTAAAATGTCTGTATTGAACTTGCAGGGACTTTCAGACTCTTGCTTGCTTTTCTTCCATTTTGAATCTAAACAAAAAATATATATTTCATCTCATTCTATTCCTGGTCCTTTTAAATCTATACTAATATTTTAATTGCACATATTAAAACTATTGAAAATTAATCCAGTTATTTTCCCTATTTTCCTGTACTAGCAAGTCTTTATTTTAATCCACATTCACAATCAGCTTTTTCAAAACATCAACTTCCTTTATGTTGTGCATACATTCTACTTTCCATATATTAAAAGACAAAAGAAGCTTCCAAATAAATGACTGTTTTTAACTGATATATTTGCCTGTAGGCCACTTAGAAACATAGGATAAATCAAATATTGTTTTGTGAAACAATATTGCCAAGATGGGGCTAGACAAGAAAATTAGAACATCATTACTTTGGGGGACTACTAGCCATATACTCACTAAGTGAATCAGAGAGAACAAATGAAAAAGCTGTGTTATTTGTTGTACTCCTTGCTTGCTTCAATAAGGGATATAATTTTCTTAATGAATTTCTGCACATATTTCATGTATCCATGCTTAATTGAAAAACTTGTTTGATCGTGTTCTTTTTAGGCTAATGGATCAAGCATTGCAAGGTGACATAATAAAGACTCAGGAACTTCCTTCTATAGTTGTAAGTGTTGGAAAGAATCCTTATGGATATCAATTAGCGTGGAAGTTTTTAAAACAAAACTGGCAGAAACTTGTAAAAAAGTATGTATGACCTTCATGTTCTTGCACTTTATTTTGTTTTGAGGAAGCCTACAAAACTGTTTACTCCGTTGATGTTTGCTGTTGGTTTTGTTTGTTTTTCTTGTAGATTTGATCTTGGCTCACACTCCCTTGCACACATGATTACTGGCATAACAAATCAGTATTCCACAAAGGAACAGCTTGCTGAGGTAAATATATCTTTGACAGTCTATATAAGTAACTCTGACACAATATTTTTTAACTTAAATCAATGCAAACCATTTTTATAGAGAGAGAATCAAATTGGTTAGAATATATAAAAATGTTTCGGTTTGTGTTTGTGTATATAAAGATACATATGTTTGTGCTTTCAAACTAGTTTTGACTTATAGTAACTTTAAAGACAAGTTCATGCATTATTTTGCAACATTTTTGAAGGGATTTGCCATTGTCTTCTAGGGCTAAAAGAGTAACTGGCTCAAGGTCACCCAGCTGGCTGCCATATTTAAGAAGTTTAATTTCTGCTTCACTGCTTTTAGTCACTAATAAACACAGACACACACATACATATGGTGAGATTTCCAAATAATTGACTCATGCTAGCTTACAACAAAACACAACATCATTATAACATCAGCAGATCAAAATCACTTCAAGAAATAAAGCATGATACTATTCAATTAATTAATACAGTAACAAAATCCAGTTTCAGACTTCAAAAGGCCCTCTGGAAGAGTAGAGTTTCATTACTTTCTAGGAGTTCATAACTAAGCATATGTGGGGTAATGGAAAAACAGCATTTTCTAGTTTCCCAAGTCACCTCCCCTCATGCAGTTGGAAAAGGCAGCCTTGAAGTTCATCAGCTACTAAGCCATGTAAAACTAGAACCTGCAATGCTACCTGGAAACAAATTAGTAACCAATTTAGGTGTAAGAGAAGGACTAGCAGAACTAGGGGAGGGATGAAAAAAGGGGTCAGTCTAAATAGCCACAAACAAAACAAATCCAGTCCCCCCCCCCAATCTAGCTGACCTTGTTCCTTATCTAACTGTAATCAGGCATTGACCATTAGTTGAAAAGATTCCTGTGCGTAGGCTTTTAACAATAAGTTAAATTGAACCTTCACATGTTTTTTCTGCACGACAGTAGGCCTTGCAAAATTTGATCCGACATCTGGCATTACAAAATGTTAAAACTTTTAAAACTCAATGAACTAGTCTTTATTTCTCTATGTTGTAAAAATATCCTGATTGTGTTCCAAATGATCGATTTGAATAAGAAAAGAAGCACCATTGAAATGAGTACATAAACACATTCTCAATGTGAACATGGTCCTTGCAGAGCATCGTACTTGCAATTTGAGAGTTATTGCTTGAATGCAGATGGAGGAGCCTGTGTTCTGCACTGTGTTCCCTCCCCCATTGACTTTTTAAAATATGTGTTATGCTTAGTTGTTGCAGAAATTGTTTATCATTTGACAGCATGCATTAAGTATAGAAGTCTAGTTTTCAAACGGTTTATTGTCCACACCTACGGTAATACACCGAATTTATTACATTTTGTTTGTATGTCTTCCTACATTTTTCTTTTGGAAATGAGTGGGGCTTGACAATGGGTACTTCTGAGATAGCTGCAGCCTCTGTCAGAAAGGAGGGAAAAAATTGCACTTATTGATGTCTATCCAGAGAATGGAAGCATATGGGAATGATCCATATCTCTTAAAAGAATGTCTCATTAATAACCAGGCTACTCTTCCTCTTGTCAACTGGAATATATTTTTTATTTTCAACTCCTTTTTGGGTGAAGGCATAGTGAAAAAGGAGAGATAAGCATGACGTAATAGTTTTGAATGCCATCCCATCGCAAAGGGTATTCAGTAATAAGTCTATTTTGAGAAAACTAGTTTTCTGTTGCTACCTTGATAGGAATTCTGCAAGAATCAGTTGTATTTCTCTGTGTATTTCCTCCATAGGTAAAAAACTATTTCAACTCAATGGACAAAAACACTTCAGAGCTCCGTGCTGTTCAACAAGCAATAGAAACAATTGAGGAAAATAGTCAGTGGATGGATAAGAACCTTGAAAAAATCAAGACATGGTTACAGATTAATAACAAAGTGTGAAATTGTATGTGAACTATTGATTCAGAATTGACAGAAGTTCTCAAAACTATACATAATGTCTATAAATGGATAGAAATCTCTGTAACAGGATTCCTTAATATATTTAAAATTATTCTACATAGACTAAGTTGGGGTTTGTGGAAACAAATTAAAGGCAAGAAAAAAGTATTGCAAACCTACATGTGTATAATAAGTAGAGTTTCTTACCACTATAACTGCAATGTATTTTTATAAGTATTTTACAAGTATTTACAGGTATTTTTATAACAATCGCTTTAGTAGACAGCTTCAAACAGGCTTGTAGAGGTAGTCCTCAATTTACGATCACAATTCAGCACAAAATTTCTGTTGCTAAGTGAGACAGTTGTTAAGTGAATATTGCCCCATTTAAAACCTTTCCTGCCACAGTTGTTAAGTGAATCATTGCAGTTTAGTAACATGATTGTTAAATTAATCTGGCTTTCCCATTGACTTTGCTTGTAAGAAGATTGCAAAAGGTGATTACATAACCCCGGGATACTGCAACTCTCATAAATATGAATTAGTTGCCAAACATCCAAATTTTAATCATGCAACCATGGGGATGCTGCAATGGTCATTGTGAAAAATGGTCCTAAGTCACTTTTTCAGTTCCATTGTAACTTTGATCACTAAATGAATGGTTGTAAGTGGAGGGCTAATTGTAATGGCTGTTATTTTAAAGTAACCGTTACTTTAAAATAACTCTAGACTCCAGAAGCTAGAATTAAATAGTATTTATCAGTAACTGAATGTTAAAATCAGCTTACTTTGCTACTCAGGGCAACTATAAACCATAAAAATTAACAGTGTATAATTGAAGGGTAACTGTTTTTCTCTTGTCTGTTCTAGCACAATTTCAAGGAGATTGAGGGGAAAAATTCATTTTGTATCATCTCAAAACTGTACATAATTATGTACACAATTGTGGCCATTCCATTGTAGTTCTCAGTTAATGACCATTCATTCATCAACTGTTCAAAGTTATAACAGCATTGCTTAAGTAATACTGACAACCAATCCTTGAAGCTTCCCCTTTCCTAGCACTCTCACGGTCACATGATTGCGATCTGGGTGCAGGATTATAATTATTCTGCAATCGCATGATCACCATTTGTGACCTCCTCTGGCAGCTGCCTACCAGCAAAGTCAGTGGGGAAGCTGGCAGGAAATGTTACAAGAAATTACTATAAATTACTCTCGTTCCCACAGCTTTTTCTCCTGAATAGCCTGGCTATGGAGTACAAGTTCCTAGGGATCTTGAATGTCCTTGCCAATGCGTATAACACCGCACCACCCACAGCTGCCCTTTGCGCACCCTCACTCATCTGGTATGCTATGCCAATGCGGCTGCCTACACATCTTCCCCCAGAATGATGGGGCCTCAGCCAACTTGCTACAGCTTGCCATGGGACAGTTCACTGCAGGACAATTCAATAACTCAACGTAATTATTTAAAATAACTTTAAAAATATTTTTAATTTTTGTTATTCACATTTCATTTTGTCCCTTCTTTGGCATCCTCTTTCATGACTCTAGTCCACTATTACTTTGATATTAGTGTAACTCTTGTCCCACGGCGAGTTCTCCTGCACTGAGTTGTCGTTGGCAAGTTGTCATACAGTCTCTTCCCTCAGCCAGCAACAGCTGGTCCCACCATGCTTACACCACACTAGGCCAGCCATTTGCCCACTTGCCAGCCTGCTTGAGAGCTGCCTCAGACTTGCAACTTCCTGCCAGCTTCTCCATTGATTTTGCTTATTGGAAGTCAGCAGGAAGTTGTGAGATACTCCTCAGTGATACCAATGGGACCGCCATCACTAAGCAAGTGGGTCACGAGACAACCTCCTTTGCAACCATATTGCATAAGGATGGAAATTCTAGTCACAATTACTATTGTTAAGCGAGGATTATCTGCATGAAGATGCTTGTGTAGTTCTTTCTTTGATGGCACCTGGCAAAAAAAATGATCACTTTCAATGAGTTTAATTATTCACTTAAGTAGGTGTATTGGTGCATGTTGTTACACTTTACTTTTAGAATAATAGTATAAAAGTAATATAGAAGGAGGTATCTGTATCTCAAGAATGTCATTCCTTCATTAATGTTGTTTCACTCTCATTAATTTGTCTACTTATCCACAAGTCATACATTTGTGTTGTGGTGAAAGGTTTTTATTAAACATTTTGATGGATTTCACAACAACCCTGTTGCATAAACTACAGTATTCCCGATTTCTGGGAGTAAAATTGAGAGGTGTATTTTTGGCTTGAAATGTATCATTTCCAAAGACCTCTGCATTGGTAAAATATGCTGAAAGATTAGTATTCTTGGTGAAACAAAATGGCAGAGTATTACCTTCCAAAATAAGTTGCACTGTTTTAAATTTGATCATTTATAGTTGAGTAGCATTGAATTTCAATAATTAAGACACAGTTCCTAGTGGCAAAGTATGTGAAAAGTCCACAATCTATAGCAGTACATAAAAGCAAGGTTGGACCAGGTTGGATTAGTCTATGAAATGTGTATACCTAAGAATTAGGTAATAGAAATTGATGAGATATAACAAAGCATATTTAAGGTATTTTCGATAGAATTCAGGTTGCAACAGAATACCAAATAACAAATATAAAGTAATACATAAAATGTTTATTAGTGTGCCACAGTCAAGAACAGTTCAGTATTGATATTACATGTAATTAAGGACAGTCTCATTGTCTTCAGTATGAAAGAAGCATTCCACAAGGAAATTTTTTATTGAATCCATTTGAAAAAAGTAAACGTGATAGAAAACATCATGCTCTTTCTTTTAATCCCCATGCAGGTGAAAAGAAATCACACAGCTAAGATTCTTGGAGCAACTAATGTTGGTTTAGTTTAGAGTCAGCTGCCTAAGAACAGGTGTGATAATTTTAACATGCAAGTGGGTAGAGAGATTTCAAAGCATACCTGAATCTGGAACTATATCCATCTCTCACATACCCTGCATGGAATACTTAAAGAAAGGAAAGCACTCAAATCTTATTAAGAATTATTCTTAAATCAGATGTGCTGTATATCTATACACTAGGACTGTGTTTCTTGAACTTGACAACTTTAAGATGTGTGGATTTCAAATCCCAGAATAGCTGGCTGGAAAATTAAAGGAATTGAAAGGCACACA
Organism: Grayia smithii; assembly: GCA_032468115.1. Classification (NCBI taxonomy): domain Eukaryota; kingdom Metazoa; phylum Chordata; class Lepidosauria; order Squamata; family Grayiidae; genus Grayia; species Grayia smithii. Next base: position 76,747 of record JANHFM010004769.1, on the reverse strand, counting down.
TCTCAAAAGTTGCTAAGTTTGAAAAATACTGCACTAGGATAAGGATTCTTTGCATATTCTCAATTCCATGGATGGGTACTATGCCATCCTGTGTATTTAGCTCTTGTGTTACATATTGCTCAGATCAAAGCAGATAGTAGAGAACAGTTTTGGGGGAGAGGGTTGGTGGGAAAATTACCAGTTACTTTTCTCTGTAAGTTTGGATATAGTACTATATCCTTCCCAGGAAACCAATGACAGATGTAGCACAAATGCTTTGTATACGATGCAAGTTTTAGAAGATGGCACTGTTCGTTATTTGATAAGAAGCCAAGGCTGCAATGTAGAAGCTTCTACTCTGCTCCAATTTTGAAAACTTTGCAACTATTTACTCGTTTTCCCCTAAGTATTCTCCAACAAAAGTACTCATAGGCAATTGGCCTAAGTAAGAAGGCAACCAAATTCATGTTTAAAGCATTCCTTTTTATAACAAACGAGCATAGATTCACTGAGATTTACAGGCACTGTGGGTAGATTATGTGCAAAATTTTGCATATTTCACTCCTATTAAATCCATAAGAAACATCTTTCTTACAAATATAAAGCATTCTTTTCTTCTCAAAACTTAAGAAAATGACAATAATACAGACAATAAAGTAAGTGTCTAGAAAATGTGAGTTCATCCTTGAAAATAGCAAAATAAATGCTTTGCATGCCAACATAGCCCAATACCATAAAATGTCCCAAGATGCTATCTTTTTGCAAAACTGCTTTTGTTCAAATGCAGCTGTCCATCAAAACAAAGAATTTTCACGCTGGTGATAAAAACTCTGAAAAGATAAAAATATATTCTATTCTTAAAAGGAAGTGTGTCATAACATTCAACAGCTGAGGCAGGAATTTTAAAACAAAAAACTAAAATATCCAGATTAACAGGTTAAACAGGGTTTACTTAAACGTAAAACTAACCAATAATGTAGAATGTATGGTAGAATGTATAGTGCTGTTCATCTCAACTTTGTGACTCAATACAAAAACAAAAAACCAGGATATGAGAATGTAACATTGCATCTATGATGTTTCATATAAATAGAATGCTCTTACTGAACATAATTCCCTTGTTTAATCAAATTTGCTTTGCTCCCAAGAATAAAAACTAGTGTTTCATTAAAAAGGTTAGCAGACTTTTTTAAAAAAAAAATCAAAGGTTATTATTTATTTATTTTATCAGGGAACCAGATGGAGCTTAAGCAAAGGCTGGATGGTGACAGTGGGCACAGTCATTCTCTCACTCTTCCCAAGCGGCTGGGAAAGAGGTCTTACTGTAGTTCTGAACTTATCTTTTGCACTGTGCTTCAAAATTAACCAGAGATCTGTAAAAAAATAAATAAGCTCAGGGACAGCCAACAATATTCACAGGGAGAATATGGTTTTTTAAATGATTTATTCCAAGGATTATGACAGTGATCTATTATCACGAAAGAGAGCAAGCTTATTTCTTTTGTGAATGATCTGATTTCATTTATTTGTAAGAAACAAAGAAAAAATATGCCTCTGTATTTTGGTGCTGATATTTTCAGGAGAGGCCTCCAGGGATTGCAAAAAGGAGATGATGCATCATGTAGGTTATCCATCTGTTACTTCAAGTGTACAGCAATGGATCCCTAATAGGAAAGATGTAAGACAGTGTTTCTCAACCTTGGCCACTGGAAGATGTGTGGACTTTAACTCCCAGAATTCCCCAGCCAGCTCTGCTG
>JANHFM010004769.1:46654-58605 GCA_032468115.1 Grayia smithii | reverse complement strand
ATTTTATGGTTCGGGGTCACCACAACATGAGGAACTGTATTAAAGGGTCGCGGCATTAGGAAGGTTGAGAACCACTGGTTTAGTCCATGAACAGGCACATGTCCTCTGGGAGATGGGCGGCATATAAATATAATAAATAATAATAATAAATAATAATCAAGTTTACAAAAGGCAGCAGGACAGGCCAAACAAAGGAGGGATGATGTTCTAAAGCAGTGTTTCTCAACCTTGGCCACTACAAGATGCATGGATTTCAACTCCCAGAATTCCCTCTGGGAGGGGCTCTGCTGGCTAGGGAATTCTGGGAGTTGATGTCCACACATCTTCCAGTGGCCAAGGTTGAGAAACACTGTTCTAAAGAATGATGTTCCAAAAATCTCTCCTGGGCTCCACCAGGCAAACTTCTTAGCTGAGAGGAGCGGAACATGCCCTTCTCACCATATTTGGGTGAATCAGTAGAAAAAGTAATCTAATTCAATACAGTATTTTGGATTTAACTGTACCATTTTGGGAAAAGAAATATACCTTAGATGTATCAGCAAGTTCAGTTGGTTTTGATTTTTCTGTGGAGGAAGCAGGACAGACAAAGTCTTTTGAAAATTCATCAATGAGTTCAGTCTCACTAATTGGCTGTAAAACAAAAAGGAAAAATAGATACATAGTAATCAATTTAAAAACAGACAAAATGACAGTGACAATAGCAATAGCACTTAGACTTATATACTATTTCATAATGCTTTACAGCACTCTCTAAGCAGTTTGCGAAGTCAGCATATAGCCCTCAACAATCTGGGTCCACATTTTACCAACTTCAGAAGGATGGAAGGCCGAGTCAACCTTGAGCACGTCAGGATCAAACTCCTGGCAGTGGGTAAAGATAGCCTGCAATACTGCTTTCTAACCACTGTGCCACCACAGCTCTTATAGTACAAACACTTATCAAGTTACCATTTATCAAGTTACCATTCTTCAGCAGCGGTAAGAACATGATTACTGTGGGGTGGATATTTGGTTGGAAATATTCTGTTCAAAAAATAGGAATCTGAACTCTCCTCCCTTGGAAGAACAGCACTGTATTAATAATGTTTGCAAAAAAGGGATTCTTGCAGTTTCCATTTCTTCTGGAGATCCAATTAGCCTGCTTTAATACAAACTGACGCATTAGTTGCTTTAATGCAAACTAATGCAAACTAATGCAAACTACATATGCATACCAATAGCATATTATATACCTAACAATAAGTAAGATTTCTAAAAGAATAATCATATATTCCAAGATATTGATTCAACTCTTATGAGATTTCATTCATACATGCCTCTGTTACTGTATACTGTAAATCAAAAGACGATCTGAAACTTTTAGAGTAATAGGCATTGGTAAAATATTATTTTACTTGCACTGTAAGAGACAGAAAACTAAGGTAAGAAGTGCAGAAGGAAGATATATTTTGAATTTTTAAAGAAAGAATATAACCACTGGTGGGGGATAATAGATGCTTATAAAATCATCCATATAAGGAAAAATTTAGTATTAAAAAGTTTTTCTCATCCCTCCACAGTATTAGAATCTGGTCATCTGTTGAAGTAAGATATGAGGAGATTTGTGAATGATAAAAGGAAATAATTTCTTCAATTACATGTGGTTAAATTATATAAATCATTGCCATCAAATGTTCTAATGGCAATCAATGTATGAAGACAAATTGATATAAGAATAAAGCTATTTATTTCGATTTCTTGTATATTAGTATCAGGAAAAAAATATCAATTACTGGGAATCAAAAATGAAAAAACGCTTTTGATTTCCTGTCTTTTTTCTGAATTTCCTGTATGTACAGAATTGGAACCTGTGACTTAAAGCTCTGGGCCAAACAGTCCTTTGTTTGATCTACCATGGTATTGTATTTGCTATTGCAAAAATAGAAAGGAAAATAATAAAAAGAAAAGAAAAATCTTTATTAAGAACTTCCCTTTGTAATATAATAGACTTCCTCCAAAGTGAATATTGAATGTATTCTCAATATGTTTTGAAAAAAGAACCGATAAAACTTTCACTCAACTTGTTCTTTTTCAACAGAAATAATAGAAAACAAATATTTTAAACATTGTTAAATAACCTTTGGTTTCTCTTCGGCTGTTGGCAACAGTGGCTTCCCATCTTTGTCCTAATATTAAAAAAAAGAACTATTGTTAAGAATGCAATTTGTATTCAATCAAAATAAAAATAGTGAAGATACAAAAGAAGTCCAGACTGGAACAGAAATATTTTTTCAGTTTTCCAGAATTTTAATAGTTCTATATCGTAACAATAATTCAGATGCACAGTTGATTACTGAGAAGAAACGGATCAAGCTACGGCTGATGTAGTAAGCCTAGTGTCATTACTAGGCTTTGACCATGCTATCCAGTTGTCAAATTCCATAAAGTAGGTATGTAATTCAAGAAAATATTATATTCTGAAAATTTTAGGTTTTGTTGCATGTCCAATTTATATAATTCATTAAATGAATGGTCGAAAGTCAAGGACAACCTGTAAATTCTGTCATAGACAATCATTTTCTACACAGACTTAATGGCGCTCATAAAATTCTAAATGTTATTTTTTGTTGTATAAAAGATTACGCTAGTTGATCTAATTTCTCAGGTGTCTCACATGCTGAATATACCAGTGGTATAAACAATGTTATTAACAAATGTACCGGTAAATACTGCCACTGAGTAGTATCTGATAGATGCCATTTGTTCTTAGCAGAGAATCTGTTATAAATTCATCCTCATCATCTATCACTTGTGCCAAAGCCAGTATCACTTTCATCCAATTTTTCCATATCAGCACCATTTTTTTCTAATTAAGGTTGGATTTCCCCATAGAGACAATTTAGCAGGAGAAAAAAGCACCAGATCTTTCTTTTTAGACATTATATACCATTGCTTCCTACTGTAACCAGCATAAGTGTTTCTAAAGATACTACTTCTATTACATTTAGATGTTAATACTATCCATTTAACCAAAGGTGCTGTATTTGTATATCCCTAAGAAAATTAACACCAGTAACATCGCTTCCAGTATTTAATATTTGACAATTGGTAATTTTGATGATATAGCTCCAGATTCCAAAAACCAGCCATCAACAGGTACATAGAGATAAACATCTTCTACATACTATTCAAAAGAGACAATCAAAAAGCTAAAAGACCACATCACTCTCTTGTCAGCAATCACTATCCAGATTCTGGGTGGAATCATTATAGTGTGCCCTTTTCATCAGATGGTTGCAAAGGAATCAAACAAGCATTTCCCTATTCTTGCCTTTCATGGCACATAAAGTAGTGAAAAATGAAAGAGCAACCAGGTCAAGAATCCCAGTGTTCAAACTGCAATTATCCCTCTTACCCTGGACACAATATAGCAAAATTTAGAAAAAGTGACCTTAAAGTAAAACCACACTACATCAACTAAATAACTGAATAATTTAATATCCCAGTGCAATTGCTAAATTAACAAAAATAATATATATTGCATGTCACTGAAAGCTGGAGATTATTAGTTACCAAAGTTGGTTTTAATCTGTATTCAGGAGGAATTGTATCATCACGTTCACCGGGTTTCTTTTCTTTCCTTTCTATGGCCTTTGGCTAAAGGAGGAGGAGAAAAAAACAATTTATCAGTATAAAAGATGATTCTTTGGAAATGTAAATACATACCCTAAAATCAGTGGGATTTAAAAGTGCCTAAACCTAAATCAATCATATCAATGAACGATGAACTATATACACCTAAGCATTTCATGACTATTGAACATAGAGTATTTAATTAAATAGCACTTTATTCTCCCATAGTTGCAACCTAATCTTTTTATCTTTCTATTTACAAATACCTCTTAATGTATTTAATTGTGCTTACTCTAAATTTAGGAGTAGAACTCTTTTACCAACAAGCAAATATTGTTCTGGTTGATTATTTGTATATTTGTTGGTTGATCAGATTTTTCTTTACAAAAAAACTTGCCTTTATTACTTTATAAATAACTCAAGGCAGTGATATCTAGTGAAATATAGTAATATTTCTTCTTCCTCCCATTTTCCCCAGAAGCAACAGACCTGTGAGGTGAGTTATGCTGAGAGTGATTGCCTGGCCCAATATCACCTAGTTGGTTTTCTTGGCTAAGTTAGGACTAGAACTCTCAATCTTCTGGTTTCTACCCTGGTGTCTTAATCATTAGGCCAAAGTAACTCTATTTTGGGCTCGTTTCCCAAAATGTCTAGCACAGATATACCTCTTCAATTTCAACGATAGAACTAGTATCTTCTTCAGGTTCAGGTTCTGGCATACCAAGTGTATCCACAAGAGCATCCAGGGCACTATCACTAATTGTCACCTAAATTGTAAAATCAAAGTGCAATTATTAAAAAACAAACAAACAATACAGGCAATTTCTTATATCTGCGCATGTGCTGGAATTATTGGAGATAATGCTGTATTGACAATTCAGATTTTTCAGCAATTGTCTTATAGTATAATCTAGACCTGATAACTAAAACATTTGAATGTAGGATGATAAATTATGCACTTTTCCATTACAGGGCAATAGTCTGTGTTTTTATATTGAATACTGGATTTCAAGTAATCAATAATAATACAGGTTGATCAAGTAATAAATCCACGATCAATCTTGAAACGTGGTTGAAGACTTAGTTGTGGTATAACAATTGTGAGCTCAGGAAAGTAGAATGATCTATACAAGAAACAATTATGAGAAGTCTCAGGAAAATTAATCCTGGTTTAGTTCAATAAAAAAGGAGGGAAATCCATAAATTGAGTAATTTTCTAGATAAAGTGCCAAATGTGTTCTCTCCAGCATCAGTGCTATATTTATTCAATATTAGATAGTAGATTAATGTCATTCTAATGCGTTTTTATAAATTGTTTGTGATCCTGTGCATCAATAAACATTTGGAATGATTATAACACAACATGTAACACAGATAGAAAGGAAATAAAGAAGCCATGCCCAATAAAACACAATAGCCACAATAACAGCTGATCATTTTGGCAGACAATGAAATCATATCCTGATTTCACATCTGAGATTCAAACATAGATGTGTTTGAAATCTTATAGCAATTGAAGAATGTATATTTTATGTGTGCATTATCTGTATTTTCAAATAAAAACTCAACCCCCTTTAAATATCAACTACAGATTAGGGCTGTATACCTCAAACTGTTCAAAGGTTCATAATATGCTGTGGATTTTGTAGCAGCCTTCCAAAATCCTTAGTCACAATAATTTTGTGCATCTATTTTTGAGTATCAGAACATTTAATAAGGTAACATCTATTTACCTCTTCTAATTTTGGTTTCTTCTCTTTGGGAGGAGCCAAACTGCTGACCGATGTTGAAGAATGGGCTTGTAAGAGCTCATCTGTTGCTGCGGGCTTATAGCATAAAAATATAAATATATAATAAATAAACACAAATTTTATTGGCATAAATTATAAAAGCAATGCTTTAAATTAACATTAATGTATTAAAAGCAGTAGATTAAATTAAATGTGTTGCTATTGCTAAAGCTATGTATTAAAACGTTCTTTCTAAATGGATATTTCAAGCTTGGCAACATTCCTTTAAAACCAGTACCTCTTTTGGCCTGACTTCCTTTTCTCCAGCAGATGGTACAGTGGAGCAAGTGAAATCAGATGACAGAGCATCTGCAAGGTCATCGTCTGTCATTGTTGGCTAAATGAAAACATAAACTGGGTTAAACTTATACTAGTTGCCCGATAGCTCTTTTACAGGTTATGGGTACCATATACCGTAGTTTAATGCAAATACTTCATTGCCAAATTAGCCAATTTCTAATCTGGAAACACCACCAACTTAAGACCATTTGTTTAACAACAATTCACAATGGCCTTGGAAAAAGTGATTTATAACCTGCATTCACATTTATGACCATTGCATCACCCTCACAGTCACATGATCACAATTCAGGCACTTGGCAACCAGCTTACAACAATGACTTGTTGCAGCGTCCTGCATTCATATAATTGGCAACCTTTTTTTTTTTGCCAATTTCCATCCATTGTGGAAAGTCACCCATTGGGAAGTTGGATTTGCTTAATAGCCACATGATATACTAAACAACCATGGTTATTCATTTAATGACTACCATAAAATTGGATCCAACTTGACTTATGGCCACAATGACTTACGATGGAAATTCTGGTCCCAATTGTGATTGTAAGTCAAAGGTTACCTACATTAATTCAAAATGGAGGTCAGGCAATGGCAAAAACAAACCAACATTATAATTTAGCACAATAATGCTCAATAAACTGAGCATTAAAACACCAGAGTTAGTTTTTTTTATCTGTATCCCTGTACAGATACCAGATTCTTCCAAAATTATTCTGAAAAGATAGCTATTATTTGAACATAAGCTGGAAATCTACCTTTTTTCAGAATGACTATTTGTTAAAAAAATCCTTTCCAACAGAATTTTAATAGAGAAAATATTACTGCCTCCCCTTATATTCTATCAGAAAATATTGATTACTGTGTGCTCCTGATCACCAATTAGAGATTTGTTTGTTTGTTAGTTTGTTTTACTTGTTTGTCAAACATGTACAAGATAGGTAGATATAAACATAAACATAAACAAAGGAAGTAAATACAGATAAATGGGGACAGTAAGACAGAAATGGTAGGCACTCTGGTGCGCTTATGCATGCCCCCTTTACAGACCTCTTAGGAATGGGGTGAGGTCCACGGTAGACAGTTTGAGGTTGAAGCTGTGAGGGTTTGATGCTGTAACAACAGAGTCAGGTAGAGCATTCTAGGCATTGACCACTCTGTTGCTGAAGTCGTATATTCTGCAATTGAGTTTGGAGCGGTTTACCTTGAGTTTGTATCAATTGTTTGCCCGTGTATTAAATCCAAACCACTGCACGGTCCTATTATATGTGCCTAAATGTATTTATTTGATTTGTGTTTGAAACAAGCAGGGATAACTTTTTATGGAAATACCAGTAATAATTTTCTATCTGCACATTTTTTACTGAACAAATTAACCATACCTGTGATTCTCCCACTGTAACTGATGGAGAAGCTATTTTACCATCACCTTTACTCTGAAAAAGAAAAGTATGTTTGTGATAACATTTTAAGCACTTTGCCTTATAGGAAATGGTTGGAACATAATTCTGAGTAGCTTATACCTCCAATAATTTCCTGTATTCTGGAGGAATTGTGCTCTCCCATTTGCCCAATTCTTCTATGTTTAAGGACAACATTGGGTCCTACATCAAAGGAAAAGTTACATATTATTCTTGAGCTCAACAATTAATTCATAGTTACATAAAAGATATTTCTATAAGATTCAAATTTATTAAGAAAAATATAATTTTAAGTTCATTCTAATGCTAGTTAGCTAGCCATGCAAAACAGTAATTCCTAACATTTGGTAAAAATGACTGCTTGTGGTAGGAAAAATCAATACAAACTGATTTCTACATCTGCAATTGTCTTTTCTGTTCTCTTATTCTATCACTATTGTCCAGAACAAATTTCGTTTTACTTCAATCTAACAATTGAGAACTGCAGTTCATGTTAATAAGACAAATTAGATAATATTTTATCTAATACTTAAAACCTGCTGGGTTTTAACATACCATCTGGCAGGTGGTGGTAATTATCAAGATAATTTAATTATTAGGATTAATTATTGGAAATGGAAATAAACTCACTACAGTTTGAAGAAAAAATCCCTTCCTTAGAGTGCAGAAAATGATTATTCTTCCTCTATACCTTGAGATCCAACTATTAGCTTCTTTTTATATGACTATGCAAATAATAAAAAACATCAACCTACCCAGTTATATATTAATGATGGTTACTGTATATTAATTCATAGCAGACTTTGTAAATACCCAAACCTTCTTTCTCCTGCATTTTGATTACAAAGAGAGTGAGGAAAGTCCATAGATACAGACATTTTCAAACATTATTGTCTGAAGTAGTTCTCTCTTTTTGCTGTTCTATAACTTTATTCCTCCTAGAAACTGAGCAAGAAGCCTAAACTATCATTCAACCTCCCTGTTTTCTAATATGTAAATTTTAAAGAAAATATGATCTTTTCACAACAGTGAAATGCTATCACTAATCTAGACCAGATTACTATTCTATGATAGACATAAAATGAAAAAATGAGTAATGGGAATATTTAAGAAAGGGAAAAGACTGAATGCAAACCGTTTCTAATGTTTCAAAACATGTTGCAAATGAGTCAGGAATACCGTATATCCCGGCATATAAGACGACTCGGCATATAAGACAACCCCCAACTTTTCCACTTAAAATAAAGAGTTTGGGATATACTCGCCGTATAAGACGATCCCTCTTCCAAAGCATCCCATCCTGCAATCCCCAAGGTCCTCCGGCATGCCAGGTAGGAAGGAGGGAAGCACGGGAAGGTCCTAGCCTGCAAGCCCCAAGGCTCTCCGGCACGCACACGGAGGGAAGCGTGGGCTGCGCTTCCCTCCTTCCCTCCTGGTGCCGGAGGACCCCGGAGATTGTAGGCTCCAGTGCGCACGGACGGCTGCTTCGCCCCGCCTGTGCTTCTCTCCTTCCTAGAGTGCCGGAGGACCTTGGCAATTGCAGGATGGGACCTTCCGGCGCTCTAGGAAGGAAGGAGAGAAGCATGGGCGGGGGGGAAGCAGCTGTTCGTGCGCACCGGAGCCTGCAATCTCCGAGGTCCTCTGGCACGCACATGGAGGGAAGCGCGGGCTGCGCAGCGCTTGCAGGACCTTGGGGCTTGCAGGCTAGGACCCTCCCGTGCTTCCCTCCTTCCTAGAGCACCAGAGGACCTTGGTGATTGCAGGATGGGACCTTCTGGCGCTCTAGGAAGGAAGAAGCACGGGCAGGGGGGGAGCAAGCAGCCGTCTGTGCGTGCCGGAGCCTGCAATCTCCAAGGTCCTCCGGCACCAGGAGGGAAGCGCAGCCCCCCCGCCCGTGCTTCTCTCCTTTCTTCCTAGAGCGCTGGAAGGTCCCATCCTGCAATCGCCAAGGTCCTCTGGCACTCTAGGAAGGAGGGAAGCACGGGAGGGTCCTAGCCTGCAAGTCCCAAGGTCCTGCAAGGTCCTGCAAGCGCTGCGCAGCCCGCGCTTCCCTCCATGTGCGTGCCGGAGGACCTCGGAGATTGCAGGCTCCGGTGCGCACGAACGGCTGCTTCACCCCTCCGCCCGTGCTTCTCTCCTTGCTTCCTAGAGTGCCGGAAGGTCCCATCCTGCAATCGCCAAGGTCCTCCGGCGCTCTAGGAAGGAGGGAAACACAGGAGGGTCCTAGCCTGCAAGCCCCAAGGTCCTGCAAGGTCCTGCAAGTGCTGTGCAGCCTGCGCTTCCCTCCGTGTGCATGCCGGAGGACCTCGGAGATTGCAGGCTCCGGTGCGCACGAACAGCTGCTTCGCCCCCCCCCGCCCGTGCTTCTCTCCTTCCTTCCTAGAGCGCCGGAGGGTCCAATCCTGCAATCGCCAGGGTCCTCCGGCACGCTAGGAAGGAAGGGGGGAAGCACTACCAGATCGCCGGTAGCATTTCACCCCTGTGCGCAACCTCACCGGCGACTGCAGATTCTCCAGTCCGGCTTGCAAGGTCAGTACCCGGCGTATAAGACGACCCCCCACTTTTCTGAAGATTTTAATGGATTAAAAAGTCATTTTATACACCGGAATATACGGTAGTTCAAATTTAATTCATTAATTTATTGTAATTAAAATAGCTCAATGTTATGGAGATCTTTTCAGCAGCTGAGGGGAGGGAGGGAGGAAGGAAGGAGAGGACTTGATACACATTAGCCTTGCTTCTTCATTACAATAAATCAATATCATGGACATATTTGCTCCTATTATGGACAATATTAGGAAGTAGAATAAATAATATTTTTTGTGTTACTTTTAACTTCATTGAAAAATACAGGATACATAAATTTCGATGCAGGCTGTGAATTAGGGTTGTGCAAATAAAGTTGGTATTTGGGATGATCCTGCTCCAAATTAAGGCACATATAATTTGGAACTTTTGTTCCATACAGAGAACAAAGCAGAGCTGTTTTGTTTCATGCTGAGAATGAAATATGGTTGTTTTAGGCAGAAATAGTTTGGCAGGTATATTTGTGACGACAAGGATGGGGAAAAAGCCAAGAACATTAGTGGTAGTGACAGAGAAGCTGGAGAGGAAGAAGGAAGGGAAGATACTGATGTAGATGAAGGGGTCAGGTGGGTTGATGGGAGATTTCATGCTGAGACATTGGTGATGGAAATTGAGAGAAAGGAATACTAAGAACCTCAGGAATCAGATGGTAGGATATATTGTCTTAAAAATAACTTCATCTGGAATCGAGAACCACCAAAACATTCTGGGTTTAGTTTCTGCTGAACTCTAGATTCAGACCAAAACATATTTTCTCTTTTGTTGGACTCCTTCTGGGAGTCAACTGAGATCATGATGAGCAGGGAATGTCTCAAAATTTAGCTAACAAAAGTAAAAAAAAAAGGTTTTAAAAAAGAGCCCAATTGTGTTTGTTTGCTGATAAAAACTTTCCTTGAAAATTAGGTATTGGCGCTTTCTGATCCTTTGCCCCCAGCGGATCAGCAGATACCTCCTGGTCCACAGCAAAACCCAACAAAACGCAGAAGCAAGCATCGCTGTGCATCTCCACCACCACCCCATGAATTCAGGGCCTATCAATTATATACTCTGTACCGTGGAAAGAATGGAAAAATCATGCAGGTATAAATCTAGAAGTGGAGTATTGTTTGGGATAGTGAAGGAGTAAAGGACTTTCAAGGAAATTATGTAACTTATATGAGTCATATTTGTGCTTTATCAGGGGAATATCAGGGGATATTGATACTGATCAGGGGAATATGAATGTGCCTTCATGATTAAATTATTTAGCTTTCTGAATTATTTCTTTGTAGCAAGCACAATGCTTCCTTAAGAATTAGAAACTGAGGATACTTATTTTGGAATCTATTTTTTAATTTTGACTGGAGGTGTTGACTGAACGATTAAGTAAGTAAACAACATAAGCTTGTAATGTCAATAATAATTCCTTAATATTCCTTAATAGGTCTTTTTTTTTAAGTTCTTGTTTCTTGAGGGTAAAAGAACAGTTTTGTTGGCCCTCTTTAAACAAGGCATCATATAGGTCAGTACTTAAAATTGCATGGATTTCACCTCCCAAGTCTAGAAGATGCCAGCATTGAGAAACCTCAGGGCTAGATCCAGTGGTGAAATTTAGATTTTTTTACTACTGGTTCTGTGGGCGTGGCTTGGTGGGCATGGCTTGGTGGGCTTGGCGGGCATGGCAGAGGAAGGATATTGCAAAATCTCCATTCCCTCCCCACTCCTGGGGGAAGGATATTGCAAAATCTCCATTCTCACCCCACTCTGGGGCTAGCCAAAGGTAGTATTTGCCGGTTCTCCAAACTACTCAAAACGTCTGCTACTGGTTCTCTGAACTGCTCAAAATTTCTGCTACCAGTTCTGCAGAACCTGCTGAATTTCACCCCTGGCTAGATCACAATGAAGTACATAGATATTGTGTCATATAAATCATCTATTTCTAAAACAAATTCATTTTTACACTTTTGTATCAGTTATTTAATTGATTATTTAAATGGTTAGCTGTACTTTTGTATCTTCAAAACAATATGAGGGGTGAGAGAAAGATGCAAACTCGGTAGAACTATTCATAATCTTGCAGTACTGTGGCCTACGGTGTGATCTGAGGTTCATGTGAGTCCTTTTAATAAATAAAGAAACTCATATAGATGATGCCATAAAAGTATTTCAGTGTCATGTTTCAGTGTTTTTGCTATAAAAAGTTATATGAAGCCCCACAGCAACACATTGTAAGCCGCCCTGAGTCTCCGGAGAAGGGCGGGATACAAG
>JANHFM010004769.1:16154-26878 GCA_032468115.1 Grayia smithii | reverse complement strand
TTGGTGACTTTGCTGGCTGGGGGATTCTGGGAGTTGAAGTCCACCCATCTTAAAGTCACCAAGGTTGAGAAACACTGGCCTATCAGCTGACAGGGGAAATTGCAGGGCAGGCGGGCACATCTGGAGAAGAGCGAGAGGCAAAAAAACACACACAAAAAAGACGGCGTCACGACGGGAGGCGGCCTTGCGCGTACGCAAACAAGGGCGCGCGCGCACCCCCCCAAACTCCCTCGTTCGAGCAGCTGCTCCGCCCCACCCAATGCTTCCCCGGCCGCTCCCGTGCTCTGCTCCTCGGCTCTTCCGCGCGCCGCCGATCTTGGCTCCTCGCCGCTATGGGCGCTGGCGAATTTCTGCTGCGCTTCTCCACATAAGCCTCGGCCGCGACCGCACGCCGAGAAGGTCGCCCCTCTTTATTCGAAAGGGGGAAATAAGAGCGAGCCCTCTTCAGGGGCAACTGTTTAGCTTAGCTTAGCTTACTGCCCGCCCGCCCGCCTGCCTGCCGCCTTCGACTTACCTCTTTGGAGCCCGCGGCGGGTTGTTTTTTGCCTTTCGTTGGCTGCGACATGACGGCTGAGGAGGCGCTTTGACGCCTCGCAGGCCGTTTTGCCCTTGCGGCGTGTTGACGGGACTCTGCGGTAACCGCCAAGAACAAGGAAGAGAGGCGAGCAGCAGAGGTGGATCCGGCGGGGAGCTACGAAACTTTTCCGACAGACCCCGTGCCAAAATCAGGCGGCAGTGGCGCCTCCTCTTCCTGCGGCCGCTTGCTTCAGTCTCGGAGAATTTCTCCGGGAGGAGGTCCACTGCGAAAGGGCTGGGTGGCACATTGTTGTATTCCCCGAGCCGGTTGTGTCTTGTAGATTTATAGGCTGCTAACCCAGCCTCTGAGCGCCCTTTCATTCTAGCTTGTTTCAAAGGAGCCTCATTTTAAAATCTTGCAGAGGTTACAACGCACTCGGGAACATACACAGACAGACACACCATCTATTGATCCAGTTTCTTACTGGTTTGGCCTGGGGTGTGAGAGGCCTCTCTTTAATTTCTGAAAAAAAATTAAGCATTTTAGCACCTAATCTGCAGAGGACAATATTACTTTCCTCTTAAAAACCAGATGTGAAGCCACAAGGTTCAGGTTTGACTCTGGTTAGTGTTTGGATGAGATAAACAATTATTTGGCAATTCCAGATAAGCCATCTAGATGAAAGAAAATCCAGACAGGCCTCTCCGTAGACATCTGGAAGCCTCTCCCACTGAATTTGGTGTAATTTCTTTGAAAGCTTATAGTGACATTCCTGAGTTCAATTAATGTCAGCAACAACAAAAGCAAAAAAAAAGTTGCTTAAACTTAATTGATCTCACTCAAAAGAAATACCAGGGTAATTACAAACAGGCATGCTATAATTACACTAGCTAAATGCAAGTTAAAAAGAATGTTCCAAGTGAAAAGAACTATAAAAAAGTGGCATAAAAATGAAAAGAATGTTGATGCCAAACAAGTTTCCTTGGGAATTATTGTCTAATCACAATATCTCTGCAAAAAGTAGTCACCTCAATTTTGAAAAGAGTAGCTCATAAAGTAGGGCCTGGGAAAGCAGACAAATTGTTATGAGAACATATATTTTAATAGACCCTTGAGAATTAGGACTCAGTCCTAGGCACCTAAACAGTTTGGCTTTATGGACATTTCTGAAATAAGCTCTGAAATAATATTCTGGCTCACCATTATACTGGTTGCATGCAAAACATCTGTATCAGTGCTTCTCAACCATAAGCAACTTTAAGACATACGGATTTCAACTCCCAGAATTTTTCAGCTAGCATCACTGGCTGGAAATTCTGAGAGTTGAAGTTCAACATCTTAAAGTTGCCAAGATTGAGAAACACAGGTTTCTATATGACCTGATAACTGAGCACAGGCATTGTTTCCATGATCACATTGAAATGACTTGTATGAATGACATCAGCCTTAGTTCACCTTCCTCATTAAGGCAACCTGCAATCCTGTTTTCCTGTTCTGTTATAAAAATGGTACTTTTAGATTTGTATCAGCACAAGACTAGATGTGTAGTTTATCTCTTCTGTCTAACAATGTCCTCCCATTGCTTGCTATTAAGAGTTTCCGCAACAGAGCAAATTCCCCTGTGGTTACTGGTTGTGGCCTCCCTGGTCATTTTAGAGTATCTGCCAAAAGAGGAACGTGTCCACATAAAACCTAAGCTTTGTCTCTTGCTTTCCAGTATGGGTGGGAATAGTAAATAAATTAAGGAAAAGTAAACATAAAGCAATTAATTATCTTGAAATAAGTTTCTATCTTCAAAAGAAGATTACATCTTTTGGCAGCTTCCTCTCATAGTGAAAAATTACAATATTTCTTCCTAAACCACAGAATTGCTGCATACCATACCATCATAATTGATATAAGTTTGTGCCTAAGCTGTGAGGTCTGGACATATTTCCATGATTAATATAAAAGAAATATTAAACCCCAATAATTCCTGCTTCACTTTGGTTGGATGCAATGTTAAGTGTTCCATCAAATATGCCACATGGCTTATATAAGATCTTAAACTGACACTAATCCCATGTAGTTCCCATATCCATCTGCAGAATACAAAAATTGGCAGAGTGGGAAAATATAAAGAATAATTCATCATTACTTCATAACATAACCTCATATGATTGTTGAACTTGTAGACCCATTCATATGAATGAATGTAATTTTTAAAATCTAAGATTTGAGAATGAGATTTTCAGATTTTTCTAGTTCATATTCTTAACTACTAACCTATTATATGTTTAGAATACAAAGTACCAAGTAAATGAAAGAAAGAATTATTCTTGAAACACAAATTAGATTTTCTTTATTTGTGACATTTAATTTTAAACAATACTTGAATCTCATCACATAACAGGTTTGACAGACTGGACTGCATTCCTGAGGGTTCATCACACCGAACACTACTCTCTGCTACAAGGTTGATAAGCATAACAGAATGGAGTCCTGGAAGGATCAAGATATTAGAACATACGCATTTTTTAAATTAGGGGCAAGATACCAACTCTACCCAACAATGTATATTCCCACAATTCATCTTCTCATTTGGGTACCTTGTAGTATTCTTGATTTTGAACATTTTGAGGAAGGTGACAGAAGAAAATTTCAGCAGAAGAAAAGGGGAGGAGAGCATATTCTAGTACTGTATATAGAACTTAGATTTAAGCAGTCTTATATCTTTATCACCTATGTGGTAGAAGGTCGTGTATTGTGCTAAATCATGATTTACTTACCCATAATCAACTGAGGCTGCAGTATGAATCCATTGATCTAATGACAAAAATATGATGTACAATTTATCTCTGCAATAGAGATCACTATGGCGATAATCATATTAAACATTTGCAGATTATTGCTCCATAAAAAAGCAAGAAGTCTTCCTGAGATGATGATAGATAGATAGATAGATAGATAGATAGATAGATAGATAGATGATAGCTATTCCTCTAAATATATATATATATATATAGAGAGAGGAAAAGCTGAGGAGACAACTGTAAAGTCTATCAGCTTTACAGATATCACCTTTTACAACTTTTCCTGTCATGGAAGGCCATCCTGGATAGGGCCTCAGAGCCTCAGAGCCCATAACTTGATTCTACATGTGCCTTTATGTAACCATAGGAACATATAAATGACAATATGTATATCATGATACAAGTTCTGACCCTTGTTATATGCACCATGACATTTTGTGCAAGTCTGTATTGTACACAGTGAAAATGCATTGTGTTTTTGCACTGTATATTTTATCCCTCTTTGTTTACTTCCACTAAGGCCTATGCATGGTTCCAGTTTCTGATTCGGGTAAATGTAAAGTGCTTAGAAAAATTGCTATCAGAATTTTTTCATGACTAAGGCAAATATGCAATTGTATACAACAATAGTTTGCATATATAGTTATATAAGCTTATATATTTCTTGTGTGCAGCTTTAAATCAAGTGCCACATTTCATAACATTTAGAAACAGAGGAGCTGAAATTCTGAAAATCTTACTGGGACAGCCATCAACAGAGAGCTAATTACAAAGTTAGATTTCCTATTGTTTTTCCTTTTTAAATTGCCCCTGCCTATTGATGTTTCTTTTTCTGTTTTATGGACAAAAATAGAATTCTTAAATAGTTCCAGAATATAGAACATTTGAAGATTTAGATTACTGCCCCATGTGCTGGCTTAAAATTACTGGCATGAAGAAAAGCAAGTGCAGGTCATGACTGGGAAGCCTTATATAGTGTTAGCACAGGAGAACTTGCCATCTCTTCATAGGAGACACCCACTTGTGGACAATTAGCAGTATACAGGGTATACAGGCAGCTCCTAGATCAAGAACACTCACGTTACATACAACTTGTACTTATGAATGGGCTGTCTATTACTACAAATGATGGACAATGTTCTCCTACCTCAAGCCAATAAACTGCTGGAGCTGCACAACATTTTAATGAATTGCTGGAGCTGCACATTTTTAATATACAACCTGTTTTAAGCGGTTCATGACAACATTATACAGTTTCAGTGGTTCATCAAACTACCGAAGAAGAATGCTGTCTGCCATTTTTTAGTAATAGGCAGTCCATGCATAAGTACAAGTTCCACCTTATATACATATTTAAGTTAAAGGCAGACTTAGGAACAGAACTCATTTTTAACCTGGGGACAGCCTGAAGCATTGTAAGCAGACTTGCAGTTCAATTCCAAAGAAACAATTAGTGTTCCTATATTATTATTGAGTTAATAAAATTGTTAATTACAATACTTTCATATTAACTAACTTCTCATGACTTAGACTAGTTTACTCTCTTGCCACACCACCCACCCCACCCCCAAATATTTTCTAAATAGCCATTTTCTGGGCTGTGGTTTGTGAAAGCTTTTATGGTATGCTACACTAACCTCAATCACTTTTGCAAACTACAGCAGAACTGGGCAAGCTCTAGTAGCTGGAAGTCACATTTTAATGTTTATTTGCAAGCCTGAATACTGTGAGTAGAAGCATCTCCCTCAGCTGGGCAAAGTAGTTTATGGGTATTTTTCCCCCAAGCTTTCTTTGTAGAGAGAGTAACAGAGTTTATTTTCTATTTCAGGTTTATTTTAGGACCAATGTTCACGTACTTCCTGCCTCAAGGGTGGTAATTTTGCTGCCAGTTTTCAGCAATTTCATTGCAGGAATTTAGTGGCACCATTTAAAGGGCTCCAACAGTTATATAAAAAAGAAGGGTTTAAGATGCACACCAACTCTGGGGTGCTGTTGCTCACCATGGCACTATAAGACATTCTTTCATAGGGTAAGACTTTTCCTAATCATTTTTATGGACTGTTCTAGTGCTTTGTATCTTGCTGCTTAGAAATACTATCATTCAATTGTTCAACAGTAGCAAAGAAAAAAATGAAACCTTGTTGCATAATGACATTGCCAAAATGGGTTGCACAAATTATAACTATATTGGTGGGATATAATCCACAGCATATCTGATAAGAATGCAGATAAGTTGAAATGGTTTTGGTGATAGTCATTGTGAACCTTGAGTACCAGTGGACATTTCTTGATTTTTCAGTAATGGGTGAATAATATCAATAAATATTTCACTTGACTTTAGATGACATTAGAAATCAGACAAGCATAAACGTATATATAAATGCATTGTATGGTTGATTTTCCTTTTTAGTTTTGCCTCTGGCAGTCACTTTGGAAGCTTAGAATATCTTGACTTCTCTGTATAGGGCGAATAGGATTTCCACTTATTTTTCTCATGGCAGGGCTTGCACTAAGCATGAATCAATTAGGCCATTGACATAAAAATAGGTGTGGTTGGAAAAGAACAAGATGAAAGCAATCGGCTACATAGACCAGGCCTTGCTATAGTATATGAGTACTCATTTGCTGGTATCAGCTATTTCCAAATAGTGTATGTTAGATCAGCCTTCTCTAAGCAAGTTTATCCAGATATGTTGGAATTACCACTCTCATAAATTCAACTATTTTTAAAAATGATGAGACCTCCTGGGCCAATCACTGTGCTTTCCAGCTAATTAAAAGAACAATTCAGCTAGTGCCTTGCCCTAAGACATCATTGGTCTTGAAGCAATAAATATTATTTCACTGAATCCACATAAAAAGAAAACAGTATGAATTGCTAGCAAGTTCCCCACCATTTCCTTACATGTGTGCATGTATCTGAGTGTAAACAAAAGAACATAAAAGGAGCTGCTTGGACACAAAGTCATCTCTCCTTCTGCACTAAAATCCTATTGGAAGCTGATGGTAATAAGCAAGTCAAGAATTTTCTAAACAGTTAATTTTCCCAAAGGCTGGAACTATAGATCCATATTGTCATTGGCAGATGGACTGGGAAAAAAGCTGTATTCTGAAAATGTCTACAAACAGCCATCAGAATCAAGATGCTGAGGCTCTGTGGGATAATGTGATGTTGGTACAGTGTCTTCACATTAATAAAAATCTGCCCATAAGCTCTGCTCATTTTTTAGAAAACAAAAATAAATCAGCTCAGATCTGAATACCAGTAAACATTACACAAGTTTGGAAGTAAATCTGAGCTGGTACTACAATAGCACAATATTTGAAAGAAATATTTGGGGAAAAATAAAACGTAGCATAAAAGAATAAAAAAGATCATACCAGATTTGCATATCATGATACAATGTATTTTTAGTTTTCTTGACCATGATTTACTAAATCAATCACAACTGGCTAAGTCACAAACTGAAAAAAATAAATCACAAAATAAAGCATGGGTTAAAAAAACAAAACAATGACTAACTTCACACAATGAAATAAGTTAAAACTGAATCAATCAAATTATGTTAATCACATGCAAATATGAGAGCAAAAGGCCTCAATTTGACATATATCTAAATCAAATATATTGAATAATTGTCTTGTCTACCCTATTCCAGAAACAACCAGGAAAGCACATAACCATCAAGAGTGGAGACAGGGTGGAAAGTGATGTCATATACATAATTACATTATCGTGCAATTGATACGAATTGTATAATTTACATTAGTCAGGTCCTGCCATCATGTTGCCATGATGTAGGTGATTTCATTGTAGCTTCTAATAAATGTCTATCACAACGCAGGGTGGTGAAAAGGTTTCTGCAATCATTTGCAAAAAAACACCAGAAAAATTTTACATATTTTAAATTTCAGTTCATCTTCAGTTCTTCCACATGAGTGTGCTTTCATCCATTCCATATAGTGGAACATAATGTTTTTGAGCATGTACTCAGCTATTAATCTAATGTTTCTAATTTATTACATCATAATCAAGGTGGGCAGCTAACTTTATTTCTAATGTCATGTCTTTTAGAAATTAGACCAGAAAAAGCCAGATATCAAATACGTATAATGATATAAACATTTTAAAGATGAAACATACGACTGAAGCTAGAATTTTTTTGATGGTCTTAATGGATAGTCAATTAGAAAAAAAAATATTATTTTTGTATGTGTTTACTGCAGTGAAACTGTATGCACAAAATTGTTCCCAACAGTTGTAACCATAGTTCTGTATTGTCATTTGGTGCATGGACTGGAAGAGAGAAGAAATCTTTTACTGGGGGGAAAAAAAGAAAAGAAATGAAAATGATTTATGGGTTTGAAGGTTAGAAAGGGTAGCTTGAGGAAAGAAAGAAATGATGTAACAGAGAATGTGATTAAAATATAAATGTATCTAAAACTGCTGTCAAGGAGATTGGAAGATGCTTCTTTATACTGCTTCTATTTTCCTTTCCTTTTTTCTTTTCTAATTCTTATGTGTCTTTTTCACTTTCTTTTTAGTTTTCTTTTCACTATTTTTCACTTTCTTACTATTTTTCTTTATTATTTAATTCAAAATTTGTGCTGGTTATTTAATTCTGTTGAAAAACATCTTCAATAACCATTACAGTACTTGAATGATTTAATTTGAATGAATTAAGGCCTCTTTATCTTCTATGCTTTTGTTTTTCATTCCTTTCCGTATTCATTCCTATTTTGCTTGATGCAATATTGTTAGCAGTCATAGCAATGGCATTTTTTAAATACCTGTTTGATCACGTTTTGCACTGATGTTATTCCTTTTACCAAAATATTCTGCAGTCTATACACAACAGACATAATGAGAAGAAGCACTGAGTAATATGTGAGACAGGTAAAAATTATAACCAACAGGAAGACTTCACTTTGAAATTCAGAAGGAAGTTATACTGTTATTTGACAAGTTAGCTGGGTGTTGACCGTCTGAATTCCAAGGATTGTATAAGAAGGGAGTATCTTCACCACCATAAAAGAAAATGGTTTTTTATTTACTAAAAGCTCATTGGCTTGAGATAAATTGCAGTTGCTTTAGCTTTAAATTAAACAAGCATCTTTAGCTCTCTACCACTTTTTAAAAAGTGGGACCTCAGTAGGATAATGAAATGAAAATATAATAAAAAACATTTGGGGTTTGATTATAAAGGAAACCATATAGTTACATCTGTTTCACTTGATTTGTCTTGTTTGGTAGCATTGTATTAAGTCTCTTTTTTTCTGTTTTCTGATCCTCATTTGTCAATAGAAGATTACTTAGACTGATTAGATTTGTATCATCTCTGATGACTGTGATATGCAATATTGATTGATAGGTATTATTATTATAGTGGCTTCCTTGAAGTTGAAACGAACTATACAGTTAATAAGTTTTGTTTATTTGTCCTGTAAACATAAATATGGGGATAAAATAATATCCCGTAAGTAAGGAATGATAGAAGGAGCTTGACTTATGCTGATATGTCAATAAAGAGCTAATGAATTGAGATCAATACAGCATGGATACCTGGAATGTGAACATTCTTTTTGCCAATCATAGACTTCAGAGTTTGAATATTACCTGACAGAACCAACCTCAAACTGCATTTAAGTGATGGAAGTTGAATCTGAAATAGCTGAACAACCAAGTTGAGAAAGGAACTGACCAAGAGACTTTTAGTCAATAAGGAATTTTGAGGATGAAAAAGTGCTATTTTATCACCAGTCTGACAGAGGGACTTTACCAGCTACCTCGTGACATGCATCTTGTCCTCTCAAATAGACATTCAGTACTTCCTTGTTTCTTCATCTACTGTTGCTTCGATCTTTCTTTCCGAGCCAGGGAAAGAGCAGATTTGGCAGAGTGACTCGTGAATCTGCATGTTGCTTTTAATTTTCTTTTATCTTGCTGTCTAAAACTGCACCAAGCTATTTACAGTGAAAGGAACTTACTGCTTTTTGAATGTGCTATATCCATGAATATTATGTGCTGGGCCAAGGAAGTTACAGCTTTCATAGAGGGGTTTATGAATTATGTAGATTCAGAGATAACCTCTATATCCTAGATTTACCAGTTTCAGGTGATTTTTTGAATAACCATTTACTCTTATTAGCAGAAAATGTACAACTTAGACTGGGATTCAGGGAAGTTGGTTCTTATCTGCATGACTCATTGGAAGCAAACTATGAAGATCTGCCCAGATCTAATAATACCCTATATTGTACTACAGGGGGAAACAACTGTTTGCCTACTGGCCTTACAGAAAAATCCAATACAAATATTATATAGCAAGTACAGTATTATATTTATCATATTGTAATTAATGTATATTCCTGGCAAGACATACTTGTAAAGTTTTGCATACTTTAGGTCATCTCTCAGAATTCCACAAACATTCTGCTTCAGAAATAATTCTAGGAGCTAGGAATAGTTTCAGTAGTCTTCTGATAATAAACCTATTATGACAGAGAGTTTGTTTGTTTGCTTGTTTTTTGCTTATATACTATATCATTGCAATTATATCTAAATGTATGATTGGCAGAATCAGACTAAAGCAAACATAATACATTTAACTAGCTCAGGCTTAATGACATATGCTAAACCTGTCTACCTGGATTTAAAAGGGTGGCTTCGGTTTGGTGTTAATACAGTGAGTGAATCAGTAATGGGTTGCTCCTGGTTCTATCCGGTTCTTAGACCGGTAGTAAAATTGGCGGGAGGCTCCGCCCAGCCATCCTGACGTCATCAGGAGATGATCTGCGCATGCGCAGAAGAGCGCACGTGCGTGTGAGCGGAGCAAGCATGCACGTTCCCTCTGCGAACCGCTGGTAAAAGCAAGTAGAATCCACCCCTGGAGTGAATGTGACAGTTTTCAAATATAATCCTCGACTGATAGCTTACTGTTATAATGAAAATCATGATGATGTAGTGTATAAATTGTGGTTAAAGAAAATAATGGCTTAGTGTGATACATGAACCCAGGCCAGCCACTCTCTGTAGAAATTGTAGGTGCATGTCCAGATGGATTTGGAGCCATCATAAAGCAGAATGGTTATCTCCTACTTCTAAATCATGTTTTAACAGAGAAATAAATAGAAAGATAATGCTAAAAATTGCTAAACACTAAAAGTACACATACAAAGATGTGTAATTTCTATGAACAAGAGCAAGTGATAAATAATTAAACAATGTTTTGGGTTTTTTTGTTAGTTGCAAAGTCATGTCCAACCCATCTTGACCCCATGAACAACATTCCTCCAGACCAGTGGTTCTTAACCTTCCTAATGCTGCGAACTTTTAATACAGTTCCTTATGTTGTGGTGACCCCCAACCATAAAATTATTTTCATTGCTACTTCATAACTGTAATTTTGCTACTA
>JANHFM010004769.1:0-10606 GCA_032468115.1 Grayia smithii | reverse complement strand
CACATGACCATGGAGACGTCTTCGGACAGCGCTGGCTCTTTGGCTTTGAAATGGAGATGAGCACCACCCCCTAGAGTCAGGAACGACTAGCACCTATGTGCAAGGGGAACCTTTACCTTTTTATTAGACAGAATCTTGCCAGACTAAACCTATACGCTTCTAATGTAACATATGCAGAAATTCTTGGGTGTGGCTACCCTGAACCTTTTCCTCCTTCGCCTTCCAGTTCAGGACTATGCAGTCTTTTGTCTTGGGCCTCATTCTGGAATGTGCTGCCTCATCCCTGGGAGACTGCAGGGCTACTGTTGACATTCCCCACTCTTCTCCTTCAACTGCAGAAGGAGAAGAGCATCACAGCACTTTAATAACTGCATGACTAAGAAAAACGGGAAGGTTTTACACAATTTTGTTTCTACTTATTCATACCTTTAATTTATCTTGTACAGCCTAACTATTCCTACTAGAATGCTAGGCCACAGTTAAACAAGCAGTGTTTTGGATTAGCATACTCTGAGAACAGAGCAAAAAAAATATTTGAAGGTTAAAGTTATCGTGAACTGCACCTGAACATAAGGAGGACTATGTTTTTTAACAGTGCTAGCCCATGTTTGTGAATTAAACAGCTTCACACACCTTTTATGTATGTCTGAGGAGTTTAGATTATACATCATGCATGGGTTTTGCATGTATGAATCCATTTGTCATTTGGTTGATCTCTATGTTATTTCCTCCCTTCCTCCCTGTTAGAATTGTTAGATTCTGCATTTGTAGGAGAGTCTTTAACTAGAAAATGGATCAATCTTCTGAAAGTCAACAGAAGAACTATCACTGAGAGAGCAAAACCTTCCATAGAACCAGATACTGGTAAGCCAATTTTCAGATCTGAAACTTCTTAGCGTTACTCATGGTAAAAGATACCTGTTGAGTGCACAGTGTGGTGCATTAGGCACAGTGTGGTGATACTATAATGTGAGAATTTGGGGCATTGTCCCATTTTTCAGGTTTTTTTTTAAACATATAGATATGGTAAACCTATCAAAGCTAAATGCAATATACTATACTTTAGAATAGAATAGAGCTGGAAAGGGACCTTGGAGGTCTTCTAGTCCAGCCCCCTGATCAAGCAGGAGAACCTATACCATTTCAGACAAGGGACTGTCTAGTCTCTTCTTAAAAACCTCCAGTGATGGAGCCCCCACGATTTCTGAAGGCCAGCTGTTCCACTGGTCAATTGTCCTCACTGTTAGGAAGTTCCTCCTTAATTCCAGGTTGCTTCTCTCTTCGTTTAGTTTCCAACCATTATTTCTTGTCCTACCCTCTGGTGCTTTGGAGAATAATTTGGCCCCCTCTTCTTTGTGGCAGCCCCTCAAATACTGGAATATTGCTATCATGTCACCCCTAATTCTTCTTTTCTTTAGACCAGCCAAACCCAAATCCTGCAACCCTTCTTCATCTGTTTTAGCCTTTAATCACCTTAGTTGCTCTTCTCTGCATGTTTTCCAAAGCCTCAGCATCTTTTTCATAGTGTGGCCCTTACTAGGGTTTTCTAAAGCGGTACTAAGACTTCACGTGATCTTGATTCTATACCTCTGGTTATACAACCCAGGATTGTCTTCGCTTTTTTGGCTGCTGCTGCTGCACACGGTTGGCTCGTATTCAAGTCATCATCCACTAGGACTCCAAAGTCCCTCTCAGAGTTACTGTTTTTGAGCCGGGTCTCGCCTCTGCTTGGATTTTTGCTGCCTAAAAGTAACACTTAACTTTTCTCTACATCAGTGTTTCTCAACCTTGGCCGCTGGAAGATGTGTGGACTTCAACTCCCAGCTCTGCTGGCTGGGGAATTCTGGGAGTTGAAGTCCACACATTTTCCAGCAGCCAAGGTTGAGAAACACTGATTTAGAGCTCTTACTCAAGAGGACAATAATGCTGGAGGAATTGGAGAGGAGAAAAGCAGAAATAAGATAAGATCCCTGCAGGCAACAGTAAGCACATAGTTGCAGGGCAGTTGTTTGGTTCATTTAGTAGTTTAGTATTTTAAACTCTACTGGATCTATCTATGGTGTCTCTTAATAAATACTGCACAAGAATCCAAAGTTAAAGGTGGCAGTTCTTTTTCTTATTCACTACCCCAGGAGGGACACATACCACCCCTTATTGTTCCTTATGTTGGTGGAATGTTTGACAACCGTCTAGATGAAAATCAGTTCTGTAGGAGCTGGAAGAGATTCTGTTTGGAAAATCACTAGGGAATCACATTTGAAATCAGGACCGGTTCTAGTATTAGAACTGCCATTATCTTAATATAAGGCTTCTCCAGCTTGTCATCTAGTCTAGCTCCCATGAATTCCAAGCCAGTAAGGCAATTCTGTAAAGGTAAGTCTAAGGATTTTTTTGTGTGTGCTTTGATTTTCCCTGTGTAGTTTTTTAAAGAGTAAAATATTTATTTCCAGAAATAGGAATACCAAACAGCTGGTATTGTGTAATTCTTTATTTGGTGAAATATGTGGACAATTCAGACATATTTTATTACAGCTAATCCTGTTAGACCAGTATGGATGAGTTTCCTTGAATACAAAACATTTTATTGCACTGGGTTTTTTTTAAAAAAAAACCTCAACATGCCTCCATCACTTCAATGACCTCATTGCAATTTTATGGTTGTATTATATTTTACTTCAAACACAAACTGTTCATTTATTTTTATTAACTTGCGGAATTCTGGTTTCTAAAAAACAATGATTGAGTCCAATGTATTAGATCCAGAATATCTGCTAGAGTTGTGACTTTTATGACCCTATCCAATATAATTATGGTTTCCACATACAAGCCAGACAGGTTACACTGACATTTACAGTAGTAACACAGGAAAACTTCATTCCTCTTTTCTAAGGAAGTTGTCACTGAGCTAAAGGCACAATGTTGCTGTAACAAAATGACTAATTAAAAGACAAATCACCCAACCCTCTTGAACTTTAGTGATAGTTCCTCTAATTTTTGAACAGTGTTGTGTGCACTTTATTATTGGTAAAGCAATAATAATGTTGTTGAATAATTCTAATAGCTTTCAGGGGTTGTTTATCTTCACGCAGCATGTGTTGAAAAGCAACTGAAAACTAACTCATGCAAAATTTCTAGAACTATTCAATAGGAGATACAAAACTCCAGATGACCACTAAAAGCTAATTCTTATTCTTTGTGTCATCTAGAGGTCATTTGGATGATGAAGCCCAGATCTGGTAGTCCCAGTTCACAAACCCTAGTTGCTGGAAAATATTGCACCTATCTTATTTAATGTGTTGTTTTGTTTCCAAATTTAATTCAATATGTTGTTTTAGCATTTAAAATCTAAAGCAATGTGCTGCCCACTATATATAATCTCTACTATTTCTTATCAAAATGTCCAATGGCAAAAGACTGTGAGAAGCAAACTACAAAACATTTTGAAGGCAGTTGTATATTCCTGCTCAAAAATGTCAGAAACTAAGTACCTTAAGGTTATATTAAAAACTATGAGGCATAATGTGATAAGTTTCATCCTTATTAGGACTCCTCAGATGTTATTTGATGGCGTTCAACTTCAAACTCTCTACTGAAAACTGAACTTTGTACTTTAGCTGACCAAATACAGAATGAGAGCTTTTATGTTTATCCAGATCTGATGTTTGTCCCAGGAAGAGATATCTAGATCTCTAGATATCACAATGGTATATATAATTTGAAACTCAAAATACTTTGGCCAACAAATGAGGAGACTTGTTGGAAAAGGCCCTAATGTTGGGAAAAATTGAAGGCAAAAGGAGAAGGAGACAACAGAGAATGAATTGGCTAGACAGTATCATGAACACAGTAGGCATGAGTTTGGGTGGACTTTGGGAGACAGTAGAGGACAAGTGGACTAGCATGATATGGTCCATGTAGTCATGAAGAGTCGGAAATGACTTAGTGATTGAACAACAACAAATATTTAATCTACTTTCCTTTAACCTCTCAAAACAGAGAGATAGGGATGTTATATTATATCATGTCCCTATATATGGCTTTTAATGATAGTTACCCGTGTCTACCTTGATTCCATGTACTCCTCCCTACCTGCCATGCTCAGAAGCTGAGATCTTAGTCCATATTTGTTGGTTGTATGAGTAAAACTGACAGCTTCTAAATGAACATTCGTTTGTAAGCGTATTTCTCCTGTTGTTCGACCAGAGATCCATTAAACTAGCAAGCGTTTTAGTCACTTGGCTTGAATGACAGTTCAAGGAGAAACAGTATTTGGCTGAATGTTCTCCTGTCTTCTTTTAAAATACCTCCACCTTTGGGACTTATGTAACAACATACTATTTACAATTTGAATATTTTAACTGCCTTGGGAATTTACAGTTTAAATTTTCCAGAACAATAATTCAATAAAAATGTGTTCCAAAGTTTTGTTTTGTTTTTAAATGTAAAGACATAACTCAGAATGTGAGTCCCTATCCACAGTGTGAAATAATATAGCCCAAACACAGGTTTACTTCCCCAGCAGGAACTAGGCAGCAGCGAACATGATGATGCCAGTGGGCTGTTGTCATAGTTACTAGCTGAGTCACTTCTGAAAAGTGAAAAGGTGATCTATAGCTGGACTAACCTTCTGTGACATTCTTAATGTTTTAATTCATAATGGTAGATTTTTGTGGCTTTTGCTGAAAAGGAGTAGAATGGTAAGTTATTCAGTCATGCTACACATTTATCAGATTCTATGTCTTCCAGTTTTGAATTATGACAATTTTCTTGTCATAATTTAAAACTGGAAGACATGGACAGGGCTGTAAAACACTGTGAAGAGGTATATAAGTCTAAGTGCTATTCAGGGGTGGGTTCTACTTACCTTTACTACCGGTTCTCTTCATGCACGCGTTCTGCGCGTGAGCAGCACGTGCGTGAAAGCTTTGCCGAATGCACGCTCTGCGCATGCACACTAGCTAATTTCCTTGAAAAAAAACTACAAACAAGAGCTCTGTGCATGCGCAGAGCAGAAAAACAGAGGAAAAAAGTAAGTACGGGTGCACGGGTGGGCCCAGCTCCCGGCCACGGAGAACTGGTTCGGTGACATCACACCGTCACCGCTACCGGATTATGCGAACCGGGCCGAACCGGAAGCAACCCACCACTGGTGCTGTTGCTATGGCTATTGTTCCACTGCTTTTTGCTAACTTTCAATATTTGGGATGAATATGACAACAAAACATGTATAAAGAGCAAAATCCCTAAGTTATTGAAAGTTAGCAAAAAGCAGTGGAACAATAGCAATAGCACTTAGACTTATATACTTATTCACAGTGTTTTACAGCCCTCTCTAAGCGGTTTACAGAGTTAGCATATTGCCCCCAACAATATGGGTCCCCTTTTTAGCAACCTCGGAAGGATGGAAGGCTGAGTCAACCTTGAGCCTGGTGAGATTCACACTGCCCAATTATGTAGCAGATTATAGTTTTCTCATTATTACTCCATATCCAGGGAAGAAGAGATTCTCATTGCAGGAGGCAGCCTTTTATAATTTCCTGTTCTGTCTTTCAGCATTCACTGTCTGGGTTACTGCTCCTATTTTTCATGTTTACTCGTCTTTCATTTGATGAAATAAGCTTTGCGTAAAATTGTCTTAGACTCCTTCCCCAAATTTAATAACATTTTTGTTTTTGTTTGAAGACATCAT
Organism: Grayia smithii; assembly: GCA_032468115.1. Taxonomy (NCBI): domain Eukaryota; kingdom Metazoa; phylum Chordata; class Lepidosauria; order Squamata; family Grayiidae; genus Grayia; species Grayia smithii. The sequence goes on along the minus strand of JANHFM010004769.1, from coordinate 4,917 downwards.
AGCATTTTTATTTATTTATTTTTACATTTTACATTTCCTTTGTTTTTCTGATGCTCTTCTTTCCCGTGTTCTTCCAACAGGTCTGGAAACAGAAATGGTTTTCCTCCTGCAGCACTGCAATCCTCTGCTACAAAATAAGATGAAAAGTCCTGTATTTTCAAATGCCATTTTTCCCTTTAATCTTTCGGGTTGCCCTCCCTCTTTTTCTAGAGTGAACTTAACCCTCTGCCTCACATCTAAATGTGTACCTGGGGCTTCTGATTTCTGGGGCAATTTTTTATTTGGTACTTCTTAACTAGTTTGAACCTGTTTTCCCCAAAATAAGACATTTTCTGATAATAAACCCAATTGGGCTTTTAAGTGCATGGCAATAAGGCCAAGTGCTTATTTCAGAGTTTAAAAAAATATAAGACAGGGTGTTATTTTCAGGGAAATGCAGTACTTGTACAAGGGGCTGGGAACAAGTACATTTGTGAAATGCCAATGAGTGTGAAGGAGGAAGACAATGAATATAAATATATATTTAAAATTCAAAATGTTATAGTTTAAATACCATACAGTTGAAAAGTATGGATAGTTTTATTCCAACATAGCAGAAGGGAAAGGGAAAAAGAATTCCTCTTAAAAATTATGAGAAATTCCTTTTTTTATGTTTATACCAGGGGTCAGCAACCCGTGGCTCTGGAGCCACATGCGGCTCTTTCACCCCTCTGCTGCAGCTCCCTGTTGCTGGTCAGCTCCACAATTGAGAGGGCTCTCGGTTAGGACAGGCAGAGGAAAAAGGATACCATGCTAGGAGGATACCGTGCTATGGTGGGGGAACTGGACTTCCTGTCATCAGAGGAAAAAGGATGCCACGCTAGGAGGGGACTATGATGGGGAAAATGGACTTCCAGTCAGCTCCAGAATTGAACGGGGGCTTCCGGTTAGGACCTTTGTGGCTCTTTGAGTGTTTAAGGTTGCCGACCCCTGGTTAATACCTATACCTGCTATCTTGTACATGTTTGACAAATAAATAAAAATAAAATAAATGGATTTCAGATAGTATACCTTTAAATATTTATCACAGTGGCAAAATAAGATAATATTCCTAAAAATCAGATATTACTGTGGAATTACTGACACTATATAGTTTGGCATTCATACTTTTTTCAAGGCAATATTCCAAAATCTATTTGGAAAAAAGTAATCGAATCATAGTGTTGGAACTGATCTTGGAGGACATTAGTCTATCTAAGCCTTTGCCCAGTGCAGTAATCTTCATACCATCCTAAAGAAATAGCTATACCAAAGTCTGAAAATTCCTCTTTATTTTAAGTTTGGATCTGTCTCTGTTAATGCTTCTATTTATGGTTTTTATGTTACCATCAGATACTATTGACAATCAATCCATATTCTCTTCCCTGTGATTTTCCTACATGTACTAGAAGACTTCTGTCATGTCTATCCTTAGTTGCCTCTTCTTCAACTACTAGGCCAATGGCATAATGACTCCAAGGTCTCTTCCACCTGATGACTCTGATTCTATGAAATTAAACATACCAAGTTTCTTTAACCACTCTTTCAAAGATTTTCACTCCAACTCTGGGTGGTTAACAGTAGTTGAAAACAGCATTTAAAAAGCAACAAACTGCCACACAACTAGGATTATGTATTCCAGATGTAGTCTGACTAGTGCATCATAGCAAAATGCAATATCAGTGATAGAATTCAATTTTTTTTACTACCGTTTCTATGGGCGTAGCTTGGTGGCCATGGTGTGGCTTGGTGGGCGTGGTGGCACTCAGCCTACTCATAATCCTGTCCACGTCATCCACAGAAACAGGGTCAAACTCAACCCAGATGTCACCACCAAGACCCATCCCCATCACCTCACTGGACTCCGCCCAAACCTGTCCGGATCTGAGCGATTTTGTCCTGCAGAAACTGGACAAAGTCCTCAGCTCTGCCCTGCAAGGGGTCCTCCCTTGTTCTCTGATTGAGTAGAGAGCGGGTCACTTTAAACAGGGCCACTGGGATATTTTCTGTGGACGCAATGAGAGCGGAGAAATATGCATGTTTCGCCGCTTCCATCGCCACTAAATAAGACTTAATATAAGATCTTAGTAGTGTTTGGTCAGACTTGGATCAGGTGGATCTCCAACAGCCCTCCAGGCATCTTTTCCAATGCTTCATCTCCCGAAGCTCCATAGTAAACCATGGGGCCAATCAGGATCTGCATCGGGTCAGAGGCTGCAAAGGCACGATCCGGTCCAAGGCCCTGGCAGCAGCCCGTTCCCAGGCTGCCACTAGAGCCTCGGCCAAGTCATGGGTTAGGGAAGCAGGAAACGACCCAAGCTCCATCTGGAACCTCCCCGGGTCCATCAGGTGCCTGGGGCGGAACCGGTCTCAATTGTCTGAGTATCTTTTCTATTCCCTCATCTAAAACTTGTAAGAAGAGTTACAAGTTGAGGAGCACTGAGCCCAGCACAGTCCCCCACTGCATATCTTTCCATGGGGACATGGACCCATTAAGGGCCACATGCTGGCTACAGTTGTTGAGCTATTGGCTGTGATTCCAGGTTTGAACTCTGTAGCATTTTTGTTGTAAATAGAAAATCGTGTAGGAAGAAGTGATATTACCAGTATAGTGACCACTGGGTGGCACTATTGTCTACTATATTACAAGGCTCTTGCTAGACTGATTAGAAATGTATTAAAACTCTGGTTTTCAAACTTAATTATTAAAATATAGCATTTAGCTGACATACAAGCCAAGGTGGCACAGTGGTTAGAGTGCAGTACTGCAGGCTACTTCAGCTGACTGCTAGCTGCAGTTTAGCAGTTCAGATCTCACCAGGCTCAAGGTTGACTCAGCCTTCCATCCTTCTGAGGTGGGTAAAATGAGGACCCAGATTGTTGGGGGCGATATGCTGATTCTGTAAACCGCTTAGAGGGCTGTAAAGCACTATGAAGCGGTATAAGTACTATTGCTATTGCTATACAAAAATGAATGAATGAAATATGGGAAAGAGGGGTCTCCCTCTTCTTGTGTAAGCTGAATTTTATTAAAATGCTCAGTACAGTTAATAAAAGATTGTAACAACCATTAAGCCAGTTTGGTGCAATTGTTAAAAGTGCTGGCCCAGAAACCAAGAGCTCTAGTCCATTTTAGGCATCTGAATGACTTTGAGCCAGTCACTGTCTTATAACCCAAACACCTCACAGGGTTGTTGCTGAGGGGAAAATAGGAGAAGGGAAGAGATATATGCCTTGAATTACTTACAAAGTAATGAAGGCAGGGTAAAAATGTAATAAATAAATAAAATAATTTTAATATGTGTATATAGTATTTTTCGGAGTATAAGACATACCTTTCCCCCCCTCCCAAAGAGGGTGTGTCTTATACTCTGAATATAGCCCCACCCAGCCTCTCAAACAGAGGTTTCAGAGGCTGAAAAGAGCCTCTGAAACGGAGCTTCAGAAAAAAAGCCTCTGAAACAGAGGTTTCAGAGGCTGAAAAAGCAAGACGCAGAGCTCGCAACCAACAGACCTGTTGCTAAAGTTCACCTCTGAGAACAGCTGATTGGGGGTATTCCGGAAGGCTGATCCACCCGCCAATCAGCTGTTTCTTATTTTCCTCCCCAAAAACTAAGGTAGCTTATACTCTGGTGCATCTTATAGTCCGAAAAATATGGTAGGTTATATCATGTTACAAAAAACATATTACAAAAACCTTGATGCACTCCAAAGATTTAGACAATCATTATTTCATTGCAGCTCAGTATGGCCTTTGGCTCTTGAGTCGAAGATATAGGTTGCATTCTAATGCATTTGGAATAGTTAAAATCTACATTATCTATAAGTACATGCATCTTTTTTCTGGTGAAAGTACATTTTGCATTAAAAGAATAAAATTAACTGAAAAGCATCAGAAGACTCTTGATACTAAGACGATATCAAGACATTGCTGCACGTAATAGGCATTACACCACAACAAAGGGACAGAACTTTGATCAGATAGGGTTGCCATCTTGACTTTTTTGCCTTTTCTTCAGACACCCTGATCATGAGATATTTATTTAAAAGAACTGGAATGCCCATCCTGCATTAGCTTATCAGATGGAGACAATCACTTGTCTCTAAGAGGAGCCATATTGATTGAAAAGCATTTGATGTTAAGCCTCCCAGAGAAAGCTTGATGCAATATTCTTTGTTCCTATTTTCACAAATTCTTGGAACAGAAGCTTCCATATTTTCCCACTCCTATTACAGTGAACCCTTATGGAAAGAGAGAGATCATAAGTTATTCTGACTCATGCCTCATTAAGAGCATGTTGAGACACAACTTGAATTTGCCAGAAGGCAAATATACGTCAGCAAGAAAGAAGATAATCACTGTCATAAATCTTGGATCATGTCCCCAACTGCTGACTCTGAAAGTAATATTTTACACTGAACCCAGTCTTCTCTGCCTAGTGCTGTGTATGTCTGGAATTAAAAGGTCCATCTTTCCCAAGCATCCTAATTATAGCTGTATGATTGGGAATGATGGAGTTTATAGCCTGATAACGTTGGACTACTGAAAATTGTTCATAATTCCACTTTCATAATCCCAGTGGTCAAATTGAAGTCCTCATATAGAATACACTAAGGCTTTATTATTATAATTCTTCATAATTGTGTGTTAAGGGCAACCAAAAGATATAGGGGTTTCTTAGATTTATTAAAACAAACCTGGGGAATATTTATTTATTTATCCAATTTGTATGTCCTTTCTTTCAGAAAATTAACAAAAGTAAAAAAAATGCATTTAATAATAAATTCAGCCATACTGTTTCATCATTTTCCTGGCCTCTCAAGGTATTTGGGATGAAATCCTTTTACTTTTAGTGAGAGGAGGAGGAGGAGGAGGAGGAGGAGGAGGAGGAGGAGGAG
>JANHFM010004767.1:19815-31170 GCA_032468115.1 Grayia smithii | reverse complement strand
GAATGGAGGAACAACCTCCATCACGGGCTCGCCAGAGATCATTCACCAAGGCGACCAATACCGTTTCCGTGCTGTGAGCGCGCCTAAAACCTGATTGGTACAGATCGAGGTAGTCCATTTCCTCCAGGAATTGTGGGAGCTGCTGCATCACCACAACAACCTTCGCTACAAAGCGAAGATTAGAGACTGGACGGTAGTTATTAAGGGAGTCTGGATTCAAGGTAGGCTTCTTAAGCAGGGGTCGAACCACTGCCTCCTTAAGTGCGGCAGGGAAGACTCCCTCCCTAAACGAAGTGTTGACAATTGCCTCGATCCAGTCACCTCTCTAGCTGCAGAAACCAGCCAGGAGGGACAAGGGTCCAGTAAACAAGTGGAGGCACCCAGTTTATCCATAATCCTGTCCACTTCATCCACAGATACAGGGTCAAACTCAGTCCAGATGTTACTCTGAAGACATACCCCCGACTCCACGGAAGACTCTGTCCAGTCAGAATCCAAGCCCGTCCGGATCCGAGCGATTTTACCTTGCAGAAACTGCACGAAGTCCTCAGCTCTACCCTGTAAGGGGTCCTTCCTCACTCCCTGCTTCAAAAGGGAGCAGGTCACCCTAAACAGGGCCGCTGGGTGGTTTTCTGCAGATGCAATGAGAGCAGTGAAATAATTGCGTTTTACCGCTTCCATCGCCACAAGATAAGACCTAATATAGGTTCTTAGTTGTGTTCGGTCGGATTCTGATTGGGAAGCTCTCCAACGCTCCTCTAGGTGTCTTTTCTGATGCTTCATCTCCCTAAGCTCCATGAAGAACCATGGAGCTACTCGGGATCTGTGTCCCGCAAAGGCTGCAAAGGCGCAATTCAATCCAAGGCAACAGCAGCGACCCGTTCCCAAGCTGCCACCAGGGCCTCGGCTGAATCATGGGTAAGGGCAGTGGGAAGAGTCCCAAGCTCTGTCAAGAACCTATCCGGATCCATCAGGTGCCTGGGGTTGAACCAATGTAATGGTTCTGCTTCCCAGCGGCGAGGGATGACGGCTTGAAAGTCCAGCCTAAGGAGGAAATGATCGATCCATGACAGGGGACAGATAGATCATTTCCCCCTACCCTGATCATTAATCCACTGCCCAGAGAGAAAAATCAGGTCGAGTGTATGTCCTCCTCTATATGTTGGGCCCTGAACAATTTGAGTCAGGTCCATGGCTGCCATGGAGGCCATAACTCCCGGACTGATCCAGATGTCTCACCAACTGATGGCAGATTGAAATCTCCCACAACCAGAAGGTTTGGGAGTTCAACTACCAGATCGGACAAGACATCCAGCAGTGCGGGCAGGGCTGAAGATACGCAGCTAGGAGACAAGTACGTGATCAACAGACCTGACTGAACTCCAGGGTCCCACTTCAAGAGGAAGGACTCACACCTGCCTATCTGAGGGACAGTGACCACCCTAGGACTGAGACTTTCTCTAATAACTACCACCCCCCTGCCCCTTCCCTGGAGTCGTGGCTGGTGTAGCACACGGAAGCTCGGAGGGCATAAATCAGAGAGAGGAACTCCTCCCTCCTGGCCCAACCAGGTTTCCGTGATGCAGGCCAGGTCCGCGCCCTCCTCGCCCATGAGATCACGGACGAGGGGGGCCTTGCTAGCAATGGACCTGGCATTAAGATACACCAGTCGGAGTCCAGGGTTCCGCACTCCTATACCACCGAGGGAGCAGGAAGAGCCAAGAGTACCGGAACGAATAAAAACCTATTCATTCAAACGGCTTCTCAAAGCAATTATTGTTTCTGGACCTCGCCAGCCAAGTTAGAGTTCAGAAAAAAGCTCAAACTGACCGGCGGGTCCTCAGCAAGCTGGGCAGGGGATCCATAAGGTGAAAAACTGGACCCCCAGGCATGAGAAAAGCCAAAAATTTGCCCTCCGAATCACCCGTATTAGAAGAGAGCCGCCATCTTGCGCATGCGCGGCAGGTCCTTTTATTCTGGGATATGTAGTTTCTGGGATATGTACTGACTCAGCATAAAGACAAACAAAACCTGGAATGAGGCAGTTTGGGTTCCTATAGTTTCTGGGATATGTACTGACATATAATAGTTTCTGGGATATGTACTGACTCAGCATAAAGACAAACAAAACCTGGAATGAGGCAGTTTGGATTCCTATCATCTTGCTTAAGGAAAGAGAGATGTGTGTCCCAATCCTCAACAGAGGATTTTCAACAATCTTCAGTTTGTAGTTTTCATATCATGAGAAATGCAAAGAAAACTAATCATGTGTTGCAACATTTTAATTTTTTTGATATTAAATTCATTTTTTAAAAGTTATTTGGTATATAGATTCTGCTAAGCAGTACAATTGAGTGTTTCTTAAGATATCCTTTCAAAATCATTATAAGGGTGCTATTCTGGTTAACATTTTTTCTTCAAATGAACAGTATCATGGAAACAAGTCTGATGACAACTGTTACATTTCTTCTATTGCGATCTTCATTGAAAACCCTGAGAACTAAATAAAAAATGTACGAGAGAAGTCAATATGTAACAAATGTGTGTGTGAGATGATTTGTGCATCTCTGAAATGTCATAAGAAAGCTGTGTAGGCTTTTTCTAAATTGCCCTGTGTGAAAAGACATGAATGTCTGACTACTTGTATGGGAGAACCAGTGTTCTTCCAAGAACAGGCTTGGTAAAACCTTTTGAACAGATGATGGTTTTACCTATTCTTGTTCACATGTACAAAGAGTTGAAAGTTGAGAAGCTGGATCTTTGTAGCTATGCATATCTCTCATATAAGTCTTAGCTTTTAAAAGCTTCTGCCCTGTGCTATATAGTTAGCTAGCTAAAAGCAGAGTACCTGGATCCCAAAAACATCAATTCCCAAACTAAGTGGCAAATGATTTATTTGTGCTGACCTGACTTTTTTAATTGATATAAGTTCTAAAATAGATGTTTTAAACTTTTGCCAAATGTAATACATCTATTTTATATAAATATTCTTCCCTCCCCCCCCTCGCCTTTAATAAACATTTTAGTACAACTCTCTTTGGTGACATCACATTATCAATACTGTATCAATTATCATATGTTGGCAGCTATGACAGTGTTATCTGGATGTTCTGTGAAATGAACAGATGAAGTTCATTTCAATATGAACTTATGAACATAGCTTTACATTGGACATCACACTTGCATCTAACTGTGACACAAGCATGCAGTGATTGGCAATAACTTTTTCAATGATACTTAGAAAGTGTATTGATGTTTTAGTGCTGAAAAAAAACCATACAGATAGTCCTAGATTTATAATCATTTGCTCAGTGATTGTTCAAAGATATGATAGTGCGGAAAATGGACTTAAGATCTATGCCAGTGGTGGTGAACCTTTTACTTACCAAGTGTCAAACAGGAACATACACACTGTGCGTGCTTGCATGCCATCAGCACTAACATGCAGTTCCTCCCCATGTACTGTGTGCACAACCGCACCATCTGCGCATGCACACAGCTTTTGTGCATACTCCCACACTGCGCTGTGCGTGCAACCACACCATCCGCACATGTGCACACCTTTCGCGTATTTGCCCCTCACCATCTACACATGCACGTGTTTTTTGTGCAGGAGAGCTCTGCAGACCAGCTGGGTCCCCTGAATTGTATGCATGCACACCAGAGGCCTGAACAGCAGCTGGGCTGTGTGCACATGTGCAGCTTCAGGTGAGTTTGGCGACGGCTCATGTGCCTGGAAAAATGGCTCTGTGTTCCACTTCTGGCACATGTGTCATAGATTCGCCATCACAGATCTATGCCCTAAGTTACAGCTGTTGTAGTGTACTGCAAAGTCATGTGATCAAAATCCAGGTGCTTGGCAGCCTACCTGCACTTAGGACCATAGGAGATTCAACTCCCCCTACCCACATCATCACCACCACCACCTCATACCTGCCTTTTGGTCACCCTGTATCTTGCATTGCTGGACTGCAAACAGTCTCAGAATTGCAAAACTCTGGGGTTCCTTGTCCACCACAGTGACACCAACCCAACTCATCTTAGGCACAATCCCATACATTTGTTACAAATTGACTTCTCTCTTACATTTTTTATTTAGTTCTCAGTGTTTTAAATGAAAATCACAATAGAGGAAGTGTAACAGCCCAGAAAGAACTGAGCTAGGCTGGGATTGATTTTAGGGACAAACAAAAGCTTAAAGCCATGATGGCGATACGTGTCACACGTGTCAAAAGTAGCACACACAGCTATCTTTCCGGGGATGTGAGCCATTGCCCATTGCTCTTCCGGGTTCCGGTACACCGGCCAGTTGGTCTTCATGCCCGCGGAAGTGCCAGAAACCAGAAGAGCAGCTGCATGCATGCTCTGGGAAGATGGTCTTCCAGTTTCCAGTACACACATGTGCACCGGCCAGCTGGTCTTTACGCGCACATGCACACCAGAGACCAGAAGACCAGGTGGCATGCCAGAAACCAGAAGATCATCTTCCTGGTGTGTGCATGTGGACTGGGCAGCTGGTCTTCTGGATTCCAGCGAGTATGCTCTCATTTTGGCACTTGGTGCCGAAAAGGTTTGCCAACACTGTTATAGGACTACTATTAAGGAACGTTATTACTATTATGATGATGTTGATTGTTCCAACTAATTGTAACCAGAAAACACACTGTTAATATAGATATTGGAACTGTTGCTCTTTCTTTATATAGCAAAAATAATGTGTAAAAATAAAGATATTGCCAATAGAATATTCAAGGCCAGTCTTTCTGTATTTTAAAAAATTTGTATTCTCCCTCAGGTTTCACTTTCTTTCGGGTTTGTAATCTTTCTCTAAGTGTTTGTTCACCGCTTTTTTACCACTTTAGAGAGTTTATCTTTTCAGAATTTCTTTTCTTTGGGGCTAGATCTCTAGTATAGAAATTGAAAATCACCTCATCCAGTTCCAGTCCACTGTTCACAAACCGCTCCTGCACATTTCTTTCTTCAGCTGTCCCAGCTTCAAGGAGGCCATAATGACCGCCTCTCCTCCTCATTGTTGGAAGGAAGGGAAAGCCTCGGATCAAGCAGGAGAGCTGCTTGAAGTCCCAGAAGTCCCACCTCTTTATGATGTGCTTAGATCTGGCCTGCAGGGCTGCCCTGGAAACAGTGAAGGACCAGCCCGTGGTGCCTCTGCCAGTGAAAATGGGCTCCTAAGCTCCATTTTCAGCTGCTCTGGCCTCCTGCAACCCTCTGCCAGTGAAAATGGAGCTCTAACTCATTAAAATTTGGGGGAGTTATGAAAAAGGGAAAAGCATGCCCTGGGAAAAGCCTGCCCTCACAATCGCATGCCTGCAGTCAGAGCCGGGCTTAGAGCAGCACCAGTGGTTTGGAGCTTGTTAAGAACTGATCCACCCCAGCGAGATGAGGAGTGATGGGGTGAGGCCGACGGGGAGGGGTGTAGCCAGCCGGAATTTTTACCACTGGTTCTCCTGAACCAGATGGGACTGGCTGAATCCCACCACTGCTTAAAGTATTTCTTTTCCAGCTTTATTTTTGAAACAGATAATCTCAGTATTCATTTTAATGGTAGCTATTCTTGCTATTAATTATAATTGCAAGTTTTTCCACTTTTCCAAGTTGTTTAATTTGCCATACCAATTTAACATAATTATCTTCTTTTATAGTTGCACATCTCGCTGATAAATGGATACCCAGATATTTTAATTTCTTCACTGTTTTAATATCTATCATCTCCATTAAATCTTTTTTCTGTTTATCTGTGAGGTTTTTGACTAAATTTTTAGTTTTCTCTTTGTTTAATTTTAATCCTGCAACTTGCCCATGGTCATCTATTTTCTTCATCAATTTGGGTCCAAGTTTCTTTCAGTTCCTCTATAATGAATAGCAAGTCATCTGCAAATGCCTGTAATTTGTATTTTTCTTTCTTTCTTTTTTTTAAAAATCTATATCCCTTTTATTTCTATGTTGTGCCAGATATTTCTATTCGACACTTCCAATGTCAAAATAAACAGTAAAGGGGACAATGGACATCCCTGTCTAGTGTCTTTTTTAATGTTAAAATTTTCACCAAATTCCATACATTTTAATTGCAATATCATAAATTGCCAATTCACATTATCAAATGCTTTCTGTGCATCTAAGAAAACCAACACCATTTGTTTTTCAGGATGTGCTTCATAACATTCCAATGTATTCAAAATTATTCTCATGTTATTTTTAATTTGTCTCTTAGGCAAGAATCCATTTTGGTCTGAGTGTATAAATTCATTCAAAAATCTAATCTTTCAGCTATTATTGATGCATAAATTTTATAATCCACATTTAGAAGTGAAATTGGTCTGTAATTTTTAATCTGCAATAAACCTGCATCTTCTTTTGGTATAAGAGTAATACTTGCGTCCATCCAGGATTTTGGTATGTTAGCTTCTAGCAAGACTTCATTATGAACTTCCAGTATTGATGGTCCTAGGGTATCTTGTCCTAGGGTATCTTTACCGGTGTAAACTTCCACTGGTAGGCAATCTGGTCCCAGTGTTTTACTGTTCTTCTGTCTCTTAATTGCCTATGTTAGTTCAAACATTACTATCTTTTCATTTAACATGGTTCTTACTACTTCAGGTACTTTAGGCAGCCTAGCTTCTTCCAAGTATTGTTTTATTTTATCCACTGATATTTCCTCTTGATCGTACAGCTTTTCATAATAGTTCTGGATTATTTTCTTATTGTCATTTTGGTGCTAGAGCATACCCTTCTTTTTTTTTTAAAAAAATAATTTTTATTGAGTATTTTATATTTTTAAAACCAAACACACAATAACAAAAGAAAATGAAAAAAGAAAGAAAAAAACCATGTACACACATTAAAGTACAATACTAACAACAATTAAATACAACTTTACAACTTTCTGCATCGACTTCTGTCTTTACTCTTAACTTTTTTCTTCCTGTTCCTTCTCTTATTTTGAAATATTCATGGTTGACCTTTTTGTAATCAAGATCATTTTATATCCACTATATTAATACCAAATTTCACTTTATATTTTTATTTCTTAATTTGATTTCTATTTTCTAACCATGTATAAAATCTTTTCCACACTTTATAATAATCCAAGTCATCTCTTTCTTTGATCTCTATCATTAATTTGTCCATTTCAGTGCATTCGAGGATTTTTTAAAATAAAGGATACCCTTCTCATCTACCAGAGTTTGTGTTGAATCAGTGGATCAGTGAATGAAGACACGAGAGAGTGACTTGTAAAACAATAGTTCTTTATTACAAACTCTTGCAACCAGCGAAACTCCCGTTTGTAGGGCTTCCTTATATAGTAAGTAAGTGTTGACCAATTGGTGATCAGCTTATTTCCTGCCAAACTGGTGGACCGGAGTGGAAACTCCTTCACTTCCAATGATTGACAGGTCACAATATCTAACACCCCTCCCCACCAAGATATCAAATTACCCCAATCAACAAACATAATCTTTTAAATAGTCAGGACGTCTGCACTCTCTAGTTGACTAACATAGTTCCATTGGTGAACCAGTGGTAGCTGGGGTGGTATTGCTCTCATTATCTAGTGGAGTCTCGTGGAATAGGCAGTGATCATTTTTAAGATCATCCTATGGATCGCTCAGAACCGGATCACTAACAGCCCATTGCTGTGTCACCAGTTCTGCAACATCTGTCCCAGGGTTTTCAGGCTCATATTCTAAGGGAGGATTAAATGGCATGTCATTAGACTCAGAACCATTGGGTGGGTTGTGCCCTTGAGGCGATTCCTGAGTTGGTCTATGTGGTGTCACCATAACCTACCATCATCCATTCAAACAATATATGATCAAGGGCCCGTCATCTGGTCTATTCTGCCTGGTAGCCATGTGGGACCATCTGCAAGGTTCCTAGCAAAAACTAAATGTCCCTCAGTAAAATTCCTGGTCTTTTCAGGATGAGGTTTATTATCCGTCGTTGAATAGTGGGGGTGCAAACGGTCTAACACCAGTCGTAGCTTCCTCCCCATTAGGAGCTCAGCCAGGCTCCTCCCAGTGACTGCGCTAGGTGTGATATGCTGCCAAGACAGAAATTGGTCTATGCGTAGCTGCCAGTTTCCTTGATCTAAACAGCTGAGAGCCTCTTTAGCTGTGCGCATGGTCCTCTCAACTTGACCATTACTCGATGGATGAAAAGGGGCTACTAGGGCATGGCGGATTCTCAATTCTGCAAAATACCCCTCAAACGCTGTGGCCATAAACTGTGGCCCATTATCTAATTCCAGAACATCTGGCAACCCATATATGGCAAATAAATACCTAAGTACCTTAATGACTGCTTCCACAGTACTGGATCCCATTAAGTCAATTTCCAACCATTTTGAAAATGCATCAATGATTATCAGAAAGGTCTGGCCATGAAAGGGGCCAGCGAAATCTATGTGAACCCTAGACCAGAGTCCTCTGGGTTTCTCCCATTCGTGGGCCGGTGCCTTAGGTGGGGCTGCCCTGGATTCCTGATAAGGAGTGCACATGGCAACCCACTCTTGGATCTCCTGATACATATTCGGCCACCCTACGTAACTCCTGGCCAATGCTTTCATTCTCACAATACCAAAATGTCCCTCATGGTGGGCCTTGAGCACTTGAACCCGCAAACATTTAGGCACGACAACACGTTGACCCCACAATAAGCAACCCCCTTGTTTGGACAGTTCATCTTTCTTAGGTATAAATGGCTTGAAATTGTCAAAAAATGAGCCCTTGGGCCACCCCCTCCACACCCAGTTCAAAACAGTCTGGAGGGTGCTGTCAGAGGCTGAACACTTGGCGACTTCAGCCGAAGTAACAAGTCCAGAGTCCAAACAGTCAATTAAAAGTATAGGGACCTCCCTAGCTGGATCAGAAACAAAGTCCGGTAAGGGGCAGCGGCTGAGGGCATCAGCATGCCCGAATGAATGGCCTGGCCGATGCAGCAATTTGTAAGAATACATAGCCAAAAAAATAGTCCAACGAGTCACACGGGGGGACAATGTGACAGGAGTGGGCCGATCCCCTGCTAAAAGTCCCAGAAGGGGTTTATGTCTGTAATAAGTTCAAAAGAACGCCAAAATACGTATTCATTAAATCTCTTAACCGCGGCCACAGCAGCCACTGCTTCTTGGTCCAGCTGGCTGTAATATTGCTCGGCCGGGAACAATGTTCAAGAATAAAATGCAATAGGAGCTTCCGATCCATTTGGCAAATGATGGCTCAAAACTGCATCCACCCCGAAAGGAGATGTGTCACAGACTAGAATCAAGGGTAGCGTGGCATTGTATTGTATAAGGAAGCAGTCCTTCAATAAGAGGTGCTTGACTGCAGCAAATGCAGCAGCCTCTTTCCGCCCCCACACCCAACTACAATCCTTAGCAAGCAAACGGTGAAGGGGCTCAGCCACAGTGGCTTTATTCTTTAAAAAAATGCTATAAATATTAAGAAGGCCCAAAAAGGCCTGGAGATCAGTCTTGTTCTGCGGCATCGGAGCCTCTCTAATGGCTCTAACCTTGTGCTTTGTTGGGTGGATTCCCTGGCCATCTATATGGTATCCCAGGAACTCAACTTCCCGAACCCCATTGTGACATTTATCTGGTCGAACTTGAAGACCTACCTTCCGGAATCTAGAGAGGACCTCCCTCAAACAGGAGTGCAATTCATCCTCAGACTCCACAGAGATCATGACATCATCGAAATACGGGAGGACCCCCAGAATATTACAAAGGAGACATTCCATGAAACTCTGGAAAACACCAGGGGCAATGCTGACACCAAATTGTAACCTCGTACATTTAAAAGCACCCCAGTGCGTAACAATAGTCTGGGCTTCCGCGGTGGCATCATCCACCGGCAACTGTTGATAAGCCTGGTCAAGATCAAGCTTGGCGAAAATTTTTCCCAACCCTAGGGAATAAAACAAGTGTTGTACTACGGGCACTGAGTAGGCGCTTTGCTGGAGCGCCTTGTTAAGGGTACACTTATAGTCGGCGCAAATGCACATGGACCCATCCCCTTTTACTGGGGTCACAATGGGTGTTTCCCACTTAGCGTGGTCAATGAGAACGAGGATGCCCTGTTGAATAAGCTTGTCCAGTTCCGCATCAATTTTTGGCTTGAGTGCGAACGGGACATGCCTTGGCTTCATACGAATTGGAGCCACGTTGGGGGCGAGGCTGAAAGAAATAGGGTTTCTGACATACTTACCGAGTTCTGGCCAAAAAACGTCCTGGAATTCACCAATTAGGGAGTCGGCACAGGAGCTGGCAATCGGGTTGATGCCGGTGATCCCCAACCCTAGGGTGTCGAACCAGTCTAGGCCAAGCAGGTCCGGAAGGCCTCCATTCACGATGGTCGCCATCAGCTGTCCCCGGAACACCTTAAAGGACATGGCCAGGGTTGCACAACCCAGCACAGGAATACAATTGCCCTGATAATTGGAGAGTTTCAGGGATTGGCGGGAAAGTTGATTCCGCCATATAGTCGGCCTTGTGCGCTGAAGGGTAGGCCAAGATAGTATGGTCACCGAGGATCCCATGTCTACCTCTAGCTCACACGGGGATCCCTCAGTGCCCACAGTGACTTTCAGCTTCTTTTTAAAATCAGCGCTCACCTTGGCAACCCTTATTCGATTTGTATCTGGGGCCACTGGCTCTCCCCTGGGTTTGCGAGATCTTCAGTTCCCCTTGGTATGTAATCTGGGCTTGTCCGCTTGTGCAGGCTTGAATGCCTGCGGTTCTTTGCTGGGCAAGTTAGCCCTGCAGACTCATGCCAAATGTCCCTTCTTGTCGCAACAGCGACATATGGCGTCTCTGTAGTGGCAGGATGCCCAGGAGTGGTGGTCCCCCCAACTTGCACATGGCATTGGATGTAGAGCTTGTCCTCTCGGGTCGGTCTTAAAAACCTCTTCCTCGCTACTCCCTATATCTTCCTCCACCTGGTGGCTCTTGAGCTTGTTTGGTGCCGTCTTGGGGGTCACAGGTGTGTCCGAGAATTTTCTGAGTGACTCAGCTGCCTTATTTGAAGCTTCTGACACTCTGGCCTCGTTGAGGGCGGTTTTCAGGGTTAACCCCTCCTTCGCGAGTAATCTTCTTTGCAAATGGCAATCTTTTACTCCGCAAATCAATTGATCTAACAGAACATCCTCTAGATCTTTAAAGTCACAATGTGCTGCAGCTTTCCTGAGCGTGGCCATGTATTGACTGATAGACTCGTGGTCTTGTTGTATGTGGTGACGAAAATCAAGCCGCCATACAATTTTAGTTGGAGCCAGAGCAAAATGAGCCTTCAGGTTATCCTGAAGCGTTTGCCATGCCACAGTCCTAACTGGGTCCAGCTCAGA
>JANHFM010004765.1:72708-82999 GCA_032468115.1 Grayia smithii | reverse complement strand
TCTTTCTTTCTTTCTTTCTTTCTTTCTTTCTTTCTTTCTTTCTTTCTTTCTTTCTTTCTTTCTTTCTTTCTTTCTGGAAGAGGGGACCACAAACAGATGGGGAAAGAAACACTAGAAGCAGGCTTTTATTTGTCTCTTCAAATTGATCTTGAATGACATCCCTCTTAATTGCTGTTTTCAGGAATAACAAATAGAAGATTAGTACGGAATTTGATTTGAAGGGGGGACTAATCATAATCATCTGATAATTGGATTTCTTTTCTGCAGCTGAATATTAATTCAAGAATTAAAAGTGTTAGTTTCCTTCCAAAGATTTTCAGAAAACCCAAATATGTATTCATCTCCCTGTTTTGCTGTTCATATCACAACCCCAGAGATATGCTAACTTTGCTTCTCCAATTTTAATGCTAGCAATTATGATATTTTATACTGTGAAATCTGCCTGTAAACCCTAATGTTTACATATATTATTTATCTCCTTGTTTTCAGTTTTCTTCATTTGTTACATATAGTCTTGTTCAAATAGCAGATCAAGTGCTTAAAGAATTAAATATTTCTGTCTTTTGGCTTTGTTCTTTTTCCTGTTGCTTATAAGTCATTTTTTTTGCCATTAAAATAATGCCTCATCTAAAAAACATATCCAACAGAATTACAGTTTGGGGGAGCTTTTTAATTTTTGGCTCATGGGAGAATTTGATATGCTTGGAGATTATTCTCTGTGGTTTAATAAGACTTGCAGCCTTAGTTTGGGTTCCAAAATGGTTTCAGCCAGGGGTCTCCAATCTTGGCAACTTTAAGCCTGGCACATTTCAACTCCCAGAATTCCCCAGCTAGCTGGCTGGGAAATTCTGGGAGTTGAAGTCCGCCAGGCTTAAAGTTGTCAAGGTTGGAGACCTCTGGTTTAAGCAATCGGGAAGTCCAGTTTTAAAACTATCTATTGAAGTGAGATTTCTTTTTCCCCTTCCATTCAATCATGTTTTATTCTCAGAGGCTGCCTGGACAAGTCCCTGTAGTTTTCTTGGCAGTGGTATGCCATTGCCTCCTACCTAGAGCTGAGAAAAATGTCTATCCAAGGTCACTAACTGGCTTCCTTGGATAGAATGAGAAGCTCATGGTCTTCCAGTTTCTAGCCTGATGCCTTAACCACTACATTAAACTGAATCTCCCTACATTCAGAATTGCACTGTTTTAAAGAAGATATAGTTAATGTTTGAATTAACAATAAAAAAGAACTTTGAAAACTGCAGGAGGAAATAAGGTGGAGATTCTTGGAAAGGTTATAAATATGTCTTCTCAGGTTCCTTCCCCATCACCCTACTGGACTTGGCCAACATTTATGAGCTCATTTACCAATACATGTCCCTATTTTTTAGTGGCTTGGGTCTAACATTCTATTATTTTCCCAACCTCTCTACAGTTTCCTACAGCCCAATGTCATAAGCTATTCATTTTCGAGGAAAGTATTCCCTATTCACAGCCAGAAATACATGTTTTAGAATATTTTCCATACAGATTTATATGAGCTGTACCTATAGTGGCAGCTGGTTTATAGTAAGTGATAATTCAAAACATTTGGTGGCCTTCTGGCAGAAGTTACTGAAATATCTGCTCTGCTCAGAGATATTTGCTTGGGGCTTGGGTGATGATGTTGGTAAATGCTGAAAGCAGCAATGTGCTTTCATAGTAATAGCAATAGCATTTAGACTTATATACCATCCCATACTGCTTTACAGCATTCTCTGGGTGGTTTACACTCTCAGTATATTTCTCTCAACAATGTGGGTCCTCATTTTACTGACCTCAGAAAGATGGAAGGCTGAATCAACCTTGATCCCCATCATAATTGAACTCAAGGCTGTGGGCAGAGTTCTCTTGCAATACTGCATTCTAACCACTGGGCCATAAGGGCTCAATGCCACACCTTCTGCCCTCATTTTAATATATTATGTCACATGCACAAACAAATTGGGCACAGCTTGCACCATGACATTGCTTTTATAATTTTGATGAAAATGGCCAATCCTACAAATACCTTTGAGCCTATCCTTGTACATATCCACTGTGTTGTCCTAGTTGCAACTTTTGCTGTAGAAGAAACAAAATAGACATTTTACATAAATGATTATCCTTTATTTGTTTTAATTGTGTGGCCCAACTGAATTAATAGCTCCCTTCTATTTGGACTGTGGTATTATTTGCAGTTCTTGCCAAATTTTTCTATTAGTTTGTTTGCAAATGTTTCCTAGTGTGGAAGAGAAGTATTTCTTTGGCCAAAAAGTAAATTCTATTTGGGCCACTGAACTGCATCACAAAGTTTGGAAATGTGAGGATGTTCCAGTTCTAAAAAATTGGTAGATGCAAGGAGATAAACATACAAAAATCAATTGGAAAAGATTTTTCATCTCTCCATAGTTGCAGTAAATATAATTTAGTTCTGTCTCTGTGGTAAATGATTGAGCATTCTATAATTGGCTTCATTTTTTAAAAAAAATGATAGGATTATCATTAACAACAGTGCTAACACTAAAATAATGTATTTTTTCAACAGAAAATATTGGGGATTTTTTTTATTTTGTATCTAGAAAAAAATTGCAGGAAGAAATAATTGCAATAAAGAAGCAAACAAATCCATTAAGATCAATAGGGGCCTGCAATAGTAATAGCATTTAGTCTTATATACTGCTTCACAGTGCTTTACAGCCCTCTCTAAGAGGTTTACAGAGTCAGCGTTGCCCACAACAATCTGGGTCCTCACTTTACTGACCTTGGAAGTATGAAAAGCTGAGTCAACCTTGAGCCTGGGGAGATTCGAACTGCCAAATTGTAAGCAGCAGCAGTCAACAGAAGTAGCCTGCAGTACTGCATTCTAAACACTGTGCCACCACAGTGCAGTATAATATAATTAACCAATAATCCTCAATTTATGATTTCAAATGGAACCAGAAAATTCATCCTTAAGTGGTGAAGTCATTAAGTTAGGCATTGAATGACAACACCTGATTTTGTGACCTTTTTTTTTTTGCTATGGTTGTTTACATGAGACATCACATGATCACTATTTATGACCATCCATGTTGGCTTCCTTTTTGACTTTACTTGTCAGAAACCAGCTAGGATAATTATTTATGACAATCCTGTGATTGTGGGGATGCTACAATATTTATAAGTATGAGGACTGGTTGTTATTTTTTTCAATGCCATCCTAACTTCAAAGGGTCTCTAAAGAAATGGTTGTAAGTCAAGGATTACCTGTACCTCATAATTCTCAATATTTGTGTAATAACATTGCATTCTGTGCTTTTGGTGTCCCTCATAGTTGTTCATGGGATTAGTATTAAAACATTGCAAACTATGATGCAAATTCGACTTCATCATTTGAGATTGAAAGAGCAAAGCTTGCTTTGAATAGAATAGAATAGAATTCTTTATTGGCCAAGTGTGATTGGACACACAAGGAATTTGTCTTGGTGCGTACTCTTTGTGCTATCAAATGTCATTGTGTAGGTCTCGTCATAATTTGGACACCTATATTGTCCCTTTTCCAAAATGTTAAAATACTGTTTATATGACCTAGAAATACAGATTATGATGACATGATATCACCAATTTATTTTACTAGAACAAGGAATGGTGACCTTTTACCTATATAATTGAACTCTTGATAACCCTAGCTACCATGGACAACATCAAGTATTATAAAGGTTGTAGTCTAAAATAACTGAGTATTACAGGCAACTTTCCCATATATTAAATATTAATGGGGAGACAATTACAAAGAGAGAGAGAGAGATTATTCTATTCCATTTACCATCTATTTAGTGTGATGGAAACCAATTTGGACTAAAATAATGAAAAGACAACAAAGGACCAATCTAATTCTGCAAAAAATAAACCCATGAGAAAAGTCATTGATGTTATCAATTAATTTTGTTCCATTAAAATCAATACTAGTACAATTATATGCATATTAATTCACCAAGAAATCTTCCTGAATTCGTTGGTCCTGAATAGTCCCAATTAAGTGGATATGGGATCATAGCCTAAAGCTGCATTTACCTCACTTTCATCTTCTGGCCATCCCTTTAGGATTATAATGCAATGAAATGGGACTCTCATGATAGAGAGTGTTGTAAAACAGCTGGTCCATGTACTTCTGTGGCATTTGTTTCTGCTTGGCTTCAGGGTGCAGATTGTGTTATATAAATACAGAGCAAGCAAACCCTGGCATGCAGACTTCCAGCTTCATAAATCATTTGTTTGAGCAGATGTTGTTATTCTTTTGCTGTCATTGTTTAGGGATATTTTGTTGATGGATTAGCACCTGGCAAATATTCTGTGCCACTTCTTTCAAATCTATTTCCAAAACCTGTTAGCTGGTGATCCAATCCAAAGAGAACAGATGTGCAGTGAGGATGACGACTATTGCGTTTAATACCTGTGATAACTTCACATTGGTTAGCTGTCTATAACAGCAGACTTTCATCTGCCCTCCGTCATCTGTCATTCTTAGGAACATATATCAGATTTGATGAAATCCTGAACTGATCAGAGTGACTTGAACAGATTCATGAGGTGGCTGAACTGAAACGGGATTCTGACAAAGTAGATTGAATCTAACCCAAAGCCTCATTTGATCATTTGTAGGGGTACAGATAACACCTTTGAAAAAAAACCTTTCTCTCATATTTGTCCTAAAGGGAGAAAGTTGGTGAAAAAAGAAAGGAAAGTTACAATTTTGTTGCCAACACTCCCAGCTGTAGAGTATAGTCATTCTGAATGTGAGTACTGTGAATGTGATGGAGCATAGACTACGTGGCAGACTTGTGCCAATGGCTAATACTTTTATTAGTCACCGTGAAGAGCAAGAGGGACTGGGAAATTTGTGGTAATTCCAGGAAGCTGTTGCATCAAATATGGGCCTGGAAAGTTCAGGAAGTTGAATTCTCTTATTTCTGCTACTGTTCTTTCCACATCCATTCTTTGTCCTCTTGCATCTTTTAGATGAAAGGAGAGGTTATCATACCCGGGTGGTTCATTGGTCTACTTTAGTTCTTTCTGAAACAAGCATAGCCATTCATAGGAGCCCATGGTTTCCCCGCCCCCCTCTGTTTTTCTTTTCCTGAGGTGGAAAAAAATATGATGTGATTACAATGTTGTGTAGGTGCATAAACACTGTATAATATATTTTGCATATCATTTTGTAATACAAAGGAGAAGTTGGATGAGAGAGAAGGGAAGTCTTCACATCTGCTGCAGGCAAGCCCAGGAGCAGGCTTTTTTAAGAAGGGAAGAAGGAAGAAAAAATAGGGCATGAATCACTGCCAGTGATCTCATCTTCCCTGCATCTGAAATTCTGAGTTGAATTTGGTCTCAGTCCTTTCCTTCACCCTGTTTTGATTTCCTTTTGTTTCATAGAATAAACTTTAAGAAAAAATAAATATTCAGCACAACAAATATGCCCTGCTGAATGATGCATCTGAACTCTTCAAGCATTCACTTCTCTGTTTACAGCAAGATAAAATAAAGTTCAGGAGCAGCTGTACTGATGATGTTGGTTATGTAAGCTGGCACATGTATGTTATGTTTGGGAGAATGGGAGGGCTTTTTAATCAAAGTTGTTTCTCTTTCAGAAACTATGCAGAGACTCTAAGATTATCCACATGGAAATCTGGAATGAAATATGAGGTTTGAATGCCTTACTCTTATGACTGCATAACAAACCAAATTGCACAAAACACATCAGGGTTTGTCAAGTGAGACACAAGCATACGGGCATTCTGCTCCAACTAACTTCTTAAGTAAATTGTAAATGCCAATGTTTGGTAGGAATCTCACTGCAAATACTGGAATTTAGAGAACACAGAGGAGAGTTCATCCTATTTATGACTGGCAAATAATAATAACCATTAGCCTGAGGCAAATAACAATCATTAGCCTGAATTAATCCACCACAGGAAGCAACTCTCTTGCCTGAAGGCTATGGGCCACAATTCACTACATTCATCTAGTCTGGATAGACAGGTGTTTTTCAACTTTCCAGTCTAGGGCAGAGAGAGGGTAATTATCCTAAAGTCCCATCAGCCAGTTTCTGTGCCTAAGAGAGAACTAAATCTGATCCTTGCACTCCTGTCCAGCACCTTAACAAAACATGCTTTTGACTGGCAAATATCAAGAAATATATTGAATATTGAATATTTGAAACTAAAACTAAAATATGTCATGATTGTATTAGATCTGGCTATAAGGTACAGGTCCTAGACAAAGTCTGTTATATAGTTGGCAGTTGACAGAACAGACCAATGGGATTCTTTGTAAAAATATATTATTGATTGATTGATTGATCTACTTTATATAGTCAATTTCTGATACTTCGGAATCCAATCTTAGATATTGCCATATATGAATCTTAACAACTTGAAAATAACTCTCTCTCACTGTCTCCATGTTTTAAATTATATTACAAGATTGTTCCATGTTCTATAAAGCAAAATTGAGTTTCTGGATATTCATTGCATTTGACGCATGTAGTCAATGTTCTAAAGTTAATATTGGATATTTGACCCTTTCCCTATGGTCAAACTATTTAATCCTACTAATCTAGTCAGAATTATTAGTTGAGAATTCTGAGAAACAAGTTGAGTACACTTGTCCATTCCAGTGGAGAAGAAAGAATGAAACACAGAGCTGCCCCTTGTCTGTCACATTGTTTACATTCAGACTTTAAAACTTCATAATCCTAATGACAGAGTACTGAATTGTAATAAATACATGTATTGTATGTTATTATCCTGCTAACTTGTTCTCTATATTTGTTGTGGGTCTTCCAATATACTATGTTACATTGTCATAAAATACTATCTAGGCAATCCTTCTTCCAAGTTAGGTTTTCAAAGTAGTTGTCATCATCTGCTTTGAATGCCCCACCCTCTTTTTGCAATATCATGCACTGTGCAGAGAGTCCATTCTCTGATGAACTGGATGTATAAATAAATGATCATTCTTAACACAGGACATATTAAGCAGACGCTCAGTTCTATAACAAATAAAATATTTCATGTATGCTTACCAAGAGAAATATTTCCTATATCCAACAAATCAACTCACTCAAAGGAGAAATGACCAGGGAGAAATTTATTCTACTTCGGAAACATTATGCAAGGACCTCATTATTAGGAGAGGCTGTAATGCCGAGAAAGGTGGAAGGAAAGAGAAAATGATGGGCAGCAACAAGGTGGATGGACTCAGTTACAGTGGTGATGACTGCAGCATTTTAGGAGCCCTGGTGGCACAGTGGTTAGAATGTAGTATTGCAGGCTAACTCTGCCCACAGTCTGGAGTTTGAGCCTGATGGGGCTCAAGATTTACTCAGCCTTTTTTTCTTCTGAGATTGATAAAATGAAACCCAGATTATTAGGAGCAATATGCTGACATTGTAAACTGCTCAAAGAGTGCTGTAAAGGACTAAAGAGTGATATATAATTCCAAATGTTATTGCTATTGGTAACAGGTATAAGTCCAGGTTATCAATATATATATATATTATGTCTATCTATGTGGTCAATAGGAGTCAAAAACAAATTCATGATACATAATCAATCAAATACATAAAAGAGAATGGTAAGCTCTTCCTTTAATATTATTAGAACTGGAATTTCAGTCATTATATATGGAGAGCAAAAGTTTAGTTTTTTTCTTAAGGGATTTTTTTTTCTTCATTCCAAAGCAAAAAAAAACAAAACCCAACAACTCACCATATATTTATCATGATAAATAAATGTGTTCACCCGGGACACAATTTTAAATATTATCACTGAATCATTTAAAAGAAAAATGATATCTAGAAGGATAAGTTGGTGAGTAATGAAGCAAATCATGCATGCAATACACAATTATGATTCATGCCTAGAGCTTAGCAAAATAACTTTGGGGCAGAAAACATGATGCACATCTAAGTTAACTGTGAATTTTGGTCATTCAATAAACTTTAATGATCACATTTGCATTGAACAACAATAACAAAACCCTGCTGAAAGTGAAACAAGAGATGATTCCTTTTATTTTACACAAGCATTAATTGAACAATAATTAGTATATTGTTCTGTTTTGATAAAAAATAATCTAGTTTTTATCAAAGAACACCTGACAATGTGAAAATAAAAGATTTGATACTTAATTGGTCATATTTCTTCTATAAATACATATTTTAAAATATTTAATGTTTAAATGCTTATAGAAACTTTTTCAGAATGTGTCTATCTGTGATGGGCAAGTACAGTTATACTAAGACACTGTGCCATATGTAATGAACTATAATTAAAAGCAAAGCTTGTACATAAAAGTAAAAGAAAAGAAAAAAATAATTTATATTCTCTGATGAAACACCCATTTTATTAAGCCTAATCCAACCGCAGAATTATTTTTCCGGTTCTCTTTCAAACTCGTTAAAATATTTTCCTTTTACCAAATATTGTAATAATCTAACATTGCGATTGCTCAAATTTTCAATTATAAAACTAATCTGAAGCCTAATTTCCAAAACTACATTGAAAAACAAGGCAATAAACAAAAAACAATATATAGTACATGTAATTTTCATGATCACAATCAACAGTTTACCCACAATCAAAAGGGTATCAGGTGGTGCACTGAAATCATGCAATAAGTAAGAAAAGAAGAATGATTCTAGGCATCTTACAATTAAAGAAAAGAAAATGCAAAAATCAGAAAAGAAACAATAAGCAACATGATAAAACAAATCCAACAGGGACTCAACCATCACCCAGTCCAAAGCCTAGGAGAATGGCTAAGTCTTTCTAATAGCTTCCCGAATATTATCAGGGTGGGAGCCAACCAGACCAGGGGTGAGTTCTACTTATTTATTTATTTAATCACATTTATATTCTGCCCTATCTCCCGAAGGACTCGGGGCGGCTCACAAGTAAAAGAACATAACAATGAATTAAAACCGAATTAAAATAAATGCGATAATATGTTATCCCAATTAAAACCGTAAATCAATAACATTGATTGAGTAACATTTGCATATGCCAAATGCAGAAAGAAAGCCTATGATATCAATGAATGTGAGATTTTTCTCTCTCACCACAGTCCGCTGCTCAATTTATTATCGTGCTGGAAACAATGGATCGAGAAATTAAACATTTCTGCTCTCTATAGTCATCATTCTTTCTCTTTGAATTGTACTTGAGCTGAACAATTTTTCAAATAGAACAGGAACTTGAGGCTCTTGGGCATAAATTAGGCCACTCCATCTAGCTCATTGGGCTCTAAGCCCCTAACCCCAAAGCCCACTCTGCCAACTTTAACACACATCCAAAGGCTTTTGCAAATGTTACTCTCTATCAAACACTTTGTGGCTTGGTTCCTTTAGGGAAAGTATGTTGTGATCAAGCTGAAGAAAGAGGGTGGAGGTTTGTTTTCCGAGCTTGTGGGTTGGTTTCCGAATATTTCATTACAGGCTAGGTAACATCTTCAACTCAGTTTAGGGAATGTCAGTGTCGGTGTTCTTCCGTTTATAAGAGCTACTGTACATATGGTCAGTAGGTCTTGTGATGGGAAGGTTAGGGTTATACACTATGGTATAAATGAAATTGGTTTGAAATATTCTCAGCAGTAATGCGTCAAGATTTGGTAGGCAGCACTGTAGCAGCCTAACCAGAAGTCTCAAAGTCCCCAGATTATAATTCACATTCATTCCCATCCTATATTCAAAGGGAGAAAGGGTGCAATTTTTCCGTGCTACACAGATAAAAAGTGTAAGAGGATATTGTACAAACATAGGGATATTAGAGATGGGGCAAGTGTGTTGTTGTTGTTAGTTGCGAAATAGTGTCCGACCCATCGTGACCCCATGGGCAACTTTCCTCCAGGCCTCTATCATCCTCTGGAGTCCATTTAAGCTAATGCCTACTGTTTCAGTGACTCCATCCAGCCACCTCATTCTCTATCGTCTCCTTCTTTTGCCCTCAATCTTTCCTAGCATTAGGCTCTTCTCCAGCGAGTCCTTCCTTCTCATTAGGTGACCAAAGTATTTGAGTTTCACTATTCAGAATCTAGCCTTCTAAAGAGAAGCATGGTTGATCTCCTCTATGACTGACTGGTTTGATTGCCTTGCAGTCCAAGGGGCTCACAGGAGTCTTCTCCAGCACCATAGTTCAAAGGCAATTCTTTGGCGCTCAACCTTTCTTACAGTTCAACTTTCACAGCCATACATTGCAACTGGGAAAACCATAGCCTTGACTATACGCACTTTTGTTGGCAGGGTGATGTC
>JANHFM010004765.1:35916-47116 GCA_032468115.1 Grayia smithii | reverse complement strand
TTTCTTATCTTTTCTCCATCTAGCTTTCAACTGCTCATATTCAAGCCATGTACATGATATCCCTTCATTTCGAATTGCATTTATACCTTTAAGATGCATCTCATTCCCTTCAACAATCAGTAAGTCTTTATACGCTGTTTCCCCCATTCTCTGATATATATGTATATTTTCTATAGTATGTCTCGGAATGGCCCATATAGGTATCTTATAATACAATGTATGAGCGTACTTTTTCCAGACTCTTAACAAAGCACTTCTTATAATATGACTCTTAAATGCAACATCTATTTTTTTATCATACAGCACATATGCATGCCATCCATATAATAAATCATGACCTTCTATATTCAGTATTCTCTTTTCTGTTGAGTTAAACCAGTCACTAATGGCAGACAATGCTACTGCCTCATAGTATAATTTCAAATTTGGCAATTTCAAACCACCTCTTTCCCTCACATCTTGCATTATTTTCAGTTTAATCCTTGGTTTTTTACTTGCCCAAACAAATTTGGTGATCCCCTTTTGCCATTCATTCAACACATGATCCCTCTTAATAGACTATGCAACTCCATTTGTTGGGGTAAAGAAGCAACTGTGTCAGAGTAATTAAAATTTAAAGCTGAGCAGACGTTGTAAGGCTGTGGGCCAAGATGATGAACTGAGGATGAATCAGCAGGATTATTGCTGCTTTAAGACTGAGGTGAGTCAACAGGGTTACTGCCACTTTAAGAAATTGTCTATATAAGGGAGGCCATGGGAAGGCATATCTCTCTCCTTGTCATGTTCTATCTGCATTGTAGCTCTCTGTATAGAGTTGAAGATTGATTGATTGCCTGGTATGTGCCTACCATGTATATGTCTGTATATTGAAGTCTTGTATATAAACCACTACCAAGTTTGTAATGACAAAACCTCTGTGTCTTGTATTTTGCTCCTGGGTTATCTCAAAATAGTAGTCACGCTGTAAACACTCTGACAAACTGGATTTGCCTCAAAAAAAAGAAAAGAAAAGAACCAACATCATAGCCTTTTCAATGTCTCTTACCTCTACCTAGTTTAGTGCCACTTGCAGAAAGCAAGCAAACAAACATGTTTGTGCACAGGCAGCTACTAGAAACATTTTCCAAATATGGCAAACACCAGAGGAGATTTTGGAGAAAACAAAAGAAACAGAGAACCAAGTGAAGTAAGAACTGTTTCATAAAATAGTCTGAGGGGTCGTTTGAAGCTTCATTTAAAAAAAGTACTCCCAACCAAAAAATAAAAGCACACTGCTTAACTGGAATGTCTGACTCATCTGTGTGATGGCCATACCAGAATCTAACATAACAATCTAAATAAACAATTCCATGAGAAAATTCAGATTTTTTGGCTGATTTAAATGAATTCTCTGGACTTACTCACCAAAGAATTATAATATTAACAGACCTTTCATATTAAAAATGGAAATAATGCCCACACAAAATCAGTTGATTTCAACTGATCAGTTTTGCTCCCAATCAATTCCGGAAGAGATGGATACCATTCTGGTAATATTTTCCCTTCCCATTTAAAAATCTGTTGTAAGAGTGAGGAGATTTAATGAGGGTTGCCAAATCTGCGTCTCCCTGCAACTGGTAAGATCCCACAGAGTTGGTCTTCTCCGGGTTCCGTCAGCTAAACAATGCCAGCTGGCATGCCCGCTGGAAAGGGCCTTCTCTGTGGCTGCTCCGATTCTCTGGAACCAGCCACCTCCCGAGGTCCAGACTGCCTCCACCCTACTGACCTTCCACAAAGCAGTCAAAACCTGGCTTTTCCAGCAGGCATAGGGCTGTTGAACTCACAACTGTGATTTAGTGAGATCCGGCCCCTGACGGGATAGGAATGTTTCTTTTTTTTCCCTCCTGTTTACTGTTTTTAAATTGCTTTTAATTTTTTTTATCAATGTAATTCCTTATGTTTTTTACTGTGAGCCTCCTGGAGTCCTTTGGGAGTTGGGCGGCATATAAGTTTAATTAATAGATAGATAGATAGATAGATAGATAGATAGATAGATAGATAGATAGATAGATAGATAGATAGATAGATAGATAGATATCTGAACTGTCAACATGCAGAAGACCATTAGATGGGAGCAAATACACCCAGGAAAAAACATTGATTTCTCTTTCATCAAGTGGTCATCCAGATGCTGTCTGCCTAGATGTAGTAATCCTAGACAAACAACAGTTTTTGAAGTGTAAACAAAATTGCTAAATCAAATCTTTCTTATGATGAGAACTTTTTGTTTGATGAATCTAGGGAAGGGAAGAAGCAAATGAAGAGACAGACAAAACCTGCTGCTCTGTTCATTAAACCTGCTGTCACAAAAACATTACAATATCAGTATTCTGCTGGGATGTTGATTGTTAGAGAGCAATGATATTTGAAACCTTATTAAATATTTGTTCCATTTAACAGGCCGAAGGCAACTTATATATTGATTGATTTATTTTTCTCAGCAAGCCATTTGTAATTAATTGGGGGAAAAACATTCTGCGCTTGCATTCTTTGATCATACGAGACACACAATTGTGGTTTTCAAAACCAAATGAACATTATGAATAATCGAGAAGAAATAGGCATTGCCTAAAGTGGTACATCAAACTTTTCATCAGGCTGAATGAAGAGCTAAATTCCACACATGCTCCATCCTAGATCAGGCCCATTAATTAGATGGCACACATGCTTCCTGTTCAAAGTAGGGATATGCCACATCTCCCGCTATGTCAATAGTTTGTGTTCAGAAAAATGCTAATGACAATTTAATTTAGTAGAATGGCAATAATTAACATAGCAAAATGAACAATAACCTAAGACTAGTCTTCTCGGTCTGGGTTTCTCTAGTTATGTTTTCATTCTCCTCTTCTATGCCATAACTATTAATCATGCTGGCTGGGATGGGTGAAAATTGGAGACCAAAACATTTGTGGAAGTCTGAGTGAGGAAGGCACTAAGGCTAACTTTCATCTTTAAATAATCAAGCATCAGCTGTAACTGATTTTCAGTAATCTTAAAGGAAAAATTGTTATAATGTATAAGGTGCCATTTCAGTATATTATCTGGAACAGTCACTGTAAATCCCTTCAGGGTTAAGTCACTCACTTATAAATTGAATCAATGAATACACTGGAATTTCATTGTGATGAGTAGCTTGTTAAACCAGAGAAAGGAGTTAGATCAAACTGAAAAAGGCCCACAACTATTCCTTTTCTTCTTTCCTCAGACCTTCCCTTTTCCTTGTACTTCCAAAAGAAGTGCATTTTTATAGTGTGAATCTAGGCCTAAGCTGCCAAACCTAAAGATGAAGCAAGCATGTAAGTGGGGTGGACAGAGCTATGAAGGAATCAAGTCATTAAGGAAACAAAGAACAAAAGTAGTTGGGCTTGAGCACATGGGAAGCCCATCCTCAAGTACCACCAACAAATAAAGGACTTTGGGGGATAAAAGGAGTCCTGTAGCCCACCTACTCTTTGAGTCATCTTTGGACCTAGACTTAGTAGATTCCATCCCTCTGGCTAGTGTCTGTTAGCCTAGTTGAGGATGTGGATGAATATATGTGTGTGTATGTTTATATGTGCATGTGAAAGAACAAATAAATATACACTGTAAACAGTAAATTTTTGCTGTTATTTTAAGTTCACTGGGTCTTTAATGGTGTCTCAGTGTTGGGTTGAAAGTGATTTGAGTGTGATAGTTTTCCAGGGTTGTGAGTGTGTGAGTGAGTGACCATAAGATGAACCTGACAGCACATGCTTGAAACAATAGGTTCTTGACTTTCTTCTATATGATTAAGGACTCCTGTGAAATGAAAGTATATAAAAGAATACTAATGGAAAAGTGTTATTTTGGGTTTTTTTTCCAAGTTGTAATTATACACAATCCTCCCTTGCTTATCATAAAAAACCATGTGACTATTCAGCTACAGTACGGAATATTACTTCTGTGAATCTCAAAGGACAAGTCCTCATTTGAAGTTCTGAAGCTCACCCAAAGCCAGATATAACATTCTGAGAAAAGTTACAGAATTTTCATCCTCCTCTTCCTCCTCCTCCTGATTATGGTTATCATTATTAGCCTGATTCAATATACTGCCATTTGAAGACCTCTGATTTTGAGACTATAAATCATAATCTATCACATTGGTCTAGAATGGTTTGGTAGATAATTTTTTTTAGTCTACAAATATTTGCTGGCTCACTCTCTCCTGCATATATATACAAACACATTTAAAGGAAAACTAGGGAAGAATTACAAAATATGTAATCATGAAAGAAAATTAAATTCATTCACTGTATTCAACCTTGTAATTCTCACTTGAAATGTGGAATACTGTTCTGAATGGGCACATTGGCTTTCTTTCCACTGCCTTGATTTGGGTAATGTCACTATTATACTGCATTTTACATTTAGTATTCCCTAGTAAATAATCACATCTTTAATCTATTTAATTGCCAGGTTGATCAAAGAAAGCATCAGCTAATTAACATGGAAACAGTTTAAAATCACTATGTTATTCAGCTTGGGTGGTTGTTGGAATAGGCAATCAACAAGAATATTGAATATAAACCTTTTTAGGGAGGGGCGGTGAACAGATGAGCTTATTGACCATATTGGATGAGATTTTTATACTTGTGGTCTTAACAAATGTTAAAAGGATTAGGTTGATAAAGGCTGGGATGGCATTAAATTTTTAAGAAAAGCAAAAGGAGAGAGGCATGTTATCTAGCCCTTCAGTAAAGTTGTCTCCAAGGTTTTTCAAAAGGCAACTGGACTTTGATTTTCCTTGAGGAAGATGTTTTGCGTCTCATCCAAGCAGATTCTTCAGTTCTGATTGATTGAATGAAGAAGCTTCTTGGATGAGGAGCTAAATGTCTTCCTCAAAGAAAAACAAAGTCCAGTTGACCTTTGAAAAAGGACCTTTGAGACAACTATGACCTGGATGACTGAGACAATCTCCATTGTCTTTAGTAAAGTTCAAAATTTCAGAAAATTATGAGATCCTTGTAATATGCACATCTTATTTTTTTTTCTATATCACTAAGAGCCACCAAACTCACTGGGAGTCCTGAATAAATGTGTGTATGAACACACTCCTTACTGTTCAATGCATTGACCCTAAATGAGTTTATTTTCCATCTTTTCTTTCTTCATCATTATCCATCTGTTCATTATATTAGGTTATATTATGTTTTGAATTGTAAGCCGCCCAGAATCATTTACTTCGATGGGCAGCTTATAGAAATTAATCAATCAATTAATCAATCAAACAGATAAATAAATATTAACTGAAACAAACATATGTAGTGCATTGATTCTCTGGGTTAATCCAGAGTCTAAACAATGACCTGTAAGTCACAACCTTTATTGGTTTAGCACTGTGTCATTGAGACAGTTCCTTTAAATCCAGTTTCTTTAGCAACAATGTAACTCTTAAGTTTTGACTACAGGTTGCTAAGCTATTTGCTTATACTTTAATGCCATAGCTCAGCTGAAGCATGAAATGATGAGATTTTACCAAACTTGCTAATAAAGTTTCTGTCACAATGTTGATCCCTTGAAAAATAAATAAGCACAAACAAGCACTTCAGCAGGATAGTTGAAGTCAAAGCTAAGTTATTATACATAGCAAAAGGAGAAGTTGCTTTATGGATTAAATAGTCATGAATCTTGATGTTGTCAACTGCAGAGGTGTAGTGTGAATTGGACAATGCTTCTAGTAGTTTGGCTAAAGAGCTGAATCTGTTGAATAATAATAATAATAATTATGATGATGTCATCTTATATCTGTTTTTCACCATTCATTACTTCAGGTAAGATTTGCTTTCATAACTGCTTTTCCTTTCCTCTAATTTTCCATTCAGAGTCACCTCAAACTGTGAGATGGGTCTCAAATAAATTTAATAATTAATAAAAAATAATGAAAGCTAGAATGATATTCCATGCTTCTGACTATTTGACAATTGAGATAATTGCTTAGTTTTCCACATCACCTCAGGACCCCTCACATAATGTACAAAAAGGAAGAAGTGCATTTGTCTCTGGGCAGCAAACCATAGGGCAACAACAGGAAGAATTCAAAAATTATTGGAAATGCGACTGTAGAGATGCTGATTCTTCACAATCTACTTAACTTCACAATCTACTTAAGACAATGAGTGGTGGGGTGGGTGTGTCGTGTTTCATCTTGTATTGCTATTTGAGAATGATCTTGGGAGAGAAGAGTCACAAGAGAATCAGCAGCTGAGCCCACAGAAGGAAGGGGGCATGCAGAAAAAAACCTCCCTAGTTTCTTGGACTGCCAAGGTGAAGGGGGAGGGGAGAGAAATTTACTTTCAGTTTTGCAATGTTGATGTCAACCTTGTGAGCTAGTCCAGACAAGAAGCCTAAATAGAAGTACTAGCTCTAACTTTATTGTAAGGGTACAGTAATAGAATCTTATAAGTCTGAAAGTACATTTCTCCTCCCTCACTTTTGCAGTCCAAGAAACTAGGGAGGGCTGCTTTGCCACTTCTTTGCAGATTCAAATGCTGTTTGCCTGGTCTTTGTCTGGTGTCCAGCTTTTTATCCTCTCTCCCAAGATCATCCCCACATGCCACTATCTTTAATGTTTGTTGAGGAGTTTGCTGTCCCCAGGTTTTTTTTTTCCAGGTACATATACAAGGAGCCCTTGCTCTTCAACAACAATTTTGTCAGAATGATGAAATGCACATCCTGACACAGAATGCCACATTCTGTCTGATCTGCCTGTTATGTACTTACATGTGACTTTGTGACTCTTGTACAAAGCAGAGTTTGTGTTAGGGCATTGTAATTCTTGTTCTATATTTAATACATAAATTATTTCCTTGCCATATATGTCTATGCCATAACCTTCCTTCTGGAACAGTAGGTAGATAACTACTAGGCTTTGCCTATCTCCATAATTTATTACCTCAAGTAAATGTTATTTTTTTCTTTTTAAATTATAATCTGTTTATTCATTCTTGTTTAGATTACTGTTTTCAGGAATACTGTCTTTTTTACACATGCGTATGTGCACACATGTACGTATGCACATGCATACACATACACACACACATTACAGCCATCAGAAATTCATAGATTCATTCATCTCTAATTATGCTTCAGTTAAATGTTTTAAGACAAATGCAGGGGAAATTGTGTGGCAACTAGGTTTCACATTTCTCATATCATCTAACTTAGCTTGTAAGACTTTTAGTAATGTCACTATGCACAATTTCCCTGTATGGCTAATGAAAGCTTTTAATTTGAAAATAGGTTTAACACAATGAAGTCCTATTTTCATTCATTGCATTATTTCTTAAATTTGAGTCCATTGTATCTCAGGGAAGGCTGTCTCTGTTCCACATTAAAGAGCAGATAGAGAAAGTATTCACAGCTACTTCTGTTGTTGCCAGTGCTCCTGACATTTAGTGAACAGAATTTATACTACATATGAAACTTTGCTTTCCTCAGATTCTCCTCAAGCCAAGCAGAACATGGAAACTACTTGTAACCTTATTGAAAATAAAACAGTGAATCTCTAGGGTGTTGGGTAAACCAGATAGATGTGTATTATTTACTAAAAGCATCTTCAAGAATTCAAAACTTAATGATGCAATATGAAATCAAGTAAGGATGTGCTTGCATTGATTGTTCTTTTACCCTCATTAGTTAGGCAATATTCCTTTTCATTGTTTTTTATGGATTTTTTTAAATTCTAAGAAATAATCAGTATTTTTTTTCATTTGTAACTTTCCATAAATACTAAGCTATTTAGAGGCAGTATGAAAGAAGGGCAGTAAAGAATAGAAAAAGAAAATGCAATTTATTATTATTATTATTATTATTATTAAACACGAAACTCAGTCAACTGAATATTTAAAAATGTGTCACAAATATGATTGACTGGTGCTAATGGTTGATATAGGTTGCTGCCAGCGTCCTAGGTATCAACCAAGTATCTTCTTAAAATATATGATGTTCTGAGTAGTGCAATTTTTTGCAGTTCCACTGGTGTTACTGCAGGAAGCTGCAATTTCTTGATTTGTTTTGTAAAATTCTTGGACATGGTACCAAGTAATGATGAAGATGATTAGCTTATGGCATTGTTACATTAGCCAGGAGATCACAATGCTGTTGTAGGCTAGTAGTTTGGTTGCCAATTTACTAGCTCTGTTGTAATATATGCTTGCATGCTTTCCAAGGTGCACCATAGGAGAGCAAGCTGGCTTTGCACCAGAAAGAATAACAAAAGGCTCTTCCTGCAGTGTCATTCTAAACCCCCTTGCTTCCTGGGTGCTGCAATGGGAAAGGTTCAGAGTCAGCAGGAAACTGACTGCCCACATGGAGCACAAATGTGTCTCTCTGCTGAAGTGGTACCTATTTATCTACTCATATAGAACATGGTTTTGAATTGTTAGATGGACAGAAGCTGAGGCACATGAAGGGAGCCCACCCTGACATGCAATGCTACAACTCAAACCACTGGAGAAGTGACCATCTCTAGCATGATTGAGCCAATGAGCCATCACGCCTCTAGTGGAATTTTGTGGAGATTTTGTGTTTGAAGCTGAGCATGGATGATGGCTAGGTAGAATGTACAGTGAATGGATGAAGGAAATCAATTGGCTCCAATTGATGGCTCCAATGTCACTAATTTTCTGAAGCTCACTTGAAAAGCATGCCAGTGTTGTGAATGCCTCAGTTAACCACACTGTTGATGAAGATGAGTAATATACTTTATCTCTGATCAGATGTGCAGAAAGAATTCATTTTCAGAGTCTTCTTGAAAATTCAAAAAGTTATGACATGGCTTATCCAACTTAGGTCTCTCCTCTTCTCACTTTCTGAGTGGAGTTACAAATGATTCCTTTTTTCTGTAAATGATTCCCAAACTGAGAAACATTTGTTAAATTCTACATTTCCATTTTTCTAAGCTTCACACAAAGCCAGTTTAATTTCAACAACCTGAAATAATATGTTGCATTTATTCTGAAAATGATTTCCAGGTGCAATGACTGCAAAATGTCTAGTCATTCCCCCCCCCCCCCCCTCTGTGTGTGTGTGTGAGACAGAGAGAGAGAGAGTGGGGGAGGCTCAAAAACTGATTATGAATAAAGGAGTTTGGAAAAATTCAATATGACATTCAGCCTTTCTAGTAAAACAGAATTTTGTTAAGTGACAAGTGATATTAAAAGCCTTGGGAGGTTAGGACTCTTGTCAGTCTCAAGGGACAACAATTGATATTGGAAGAAAAAAAAGTTTTACCTGGAGATGGAATTTAAAGTTCCGTTCTGCAGTGAAAAATGTGTACAGGGAGCTTTAGGAAAATGAGACAGGAGTTCCCAAACTGGTTATATTGATATATGTAAAATGAGCTCAATGAGAAGAAAAATGAATTGCATTTTTCACTTTGTCAAAAACTTACTCTTCCTTTTTTTTTTTAATCATACTCTTCTCAAGTATATTTTCTTTCTTTGCTCATGAAATGTGATTTGGGATTCAAAACCCACATTGCATTTGGGAAAACTGAATACTTCACCAAACCCTGTTCATGCCTTTGCATAGAAAACGGGGAGGTGAATTCTAGAAAGGTTTTGGGGAATTTGGACTAGATAAGGTCCAAAATTGCTGCTGTGATGGACATGATCATTCAGAAAATTTGTCTCCTTACTAGTTACTTAGAAGTGAACAAGAAACATCATTTTTGTGGGTGTCTTGGGGTAGTGAAAACAATTACTGCAGAGAAATATGGTGCTAGAGTCTGATATCTTGCTTGGCAGCATGTTAGCTTGTTCTAAATTTGAGGGACAGGGGCATGGTTCTATTTGTCA
The DNA here is from genome assembly GCA_032468115.1 of Grayia smithii. NCBI lineage: Eukaryota > Metazoa > Chordata > Lepidosauria > Squamata > Grayiidae > Grayia > Grayia smithii. The sequence goes on along the minus strand of JANHFM010004765.1, from coordinate 37,259 downwards.
CAAAAATAAAAAGAAATTTGCTCTTCGGTGGCAGTTGACTTTGTCCTTTCATTCTCCACCCAATGTGATGGTTCTTTTACTAGTTTGTGATTCTTTATGGCTTATGGGAAATTCTCCAAAGATCTCTGAGCTTGTAAAACTCAAGGATGAGAATAAAAAAGTTAAGGGAATGGTAGCTGAGTTTAAGTCTGCCTTAGAAATTAATAGTGTATTAAAACATTGTGTAGCTGGGGTCTACTACCTCCCCTAAAGAGAAGGTTTCAGTGTCTCAGTGGAGAAGAAAAATGTAGAGTACGAATCTACACATCACAGACTAAAAAGTGACCCAGACTTCTGCTCTCGTTTGTGGTTGGTATATTCTCAAAGGTCTTGTTTTTTAACTCTTGTTCTGAACAAAGCTCTTGGGAAAGTCATGGACAGTTGAATAGGTCATAGAAAAAAAGCCTCTGTATTTCTTCACAAGATGTACCTAGCAAAGTTATAGTTTGAACATACTTCTGGGGAGATTAAAAGAAGCACTCCTGCTAGTGATTTTCACAAGCTAGCCAGGTTATAAAATACTAGTGTGGTTCATTAGAGTATCTCAAAATAGATTTCAGAATCAATTCTTATACAGCGCTGAGCTATAGAGGTTCAGCCTAGAAGTTATAATATAAAGAATCCATTACATTGTATGTGCAGATAGTAGTAGTAATAGTATCAACAACAACAGGGAAAAGTGGACAGTGGTACCAGATTTGCTTTCCAAACAAAGTAGCAGAAAATAAAGTCACAAGTCTACACAGGGATCACTAAGTGAAATACCATGAAGAATTAGCAAGATTTTGGACTGTATACCTTTGGAAAAATTGTGACAGACCACCAATAAATAACAACACTGTTGAGCACTTCCTGCATAATTAGATACTAGCTACATATATCATGGCCTTCATTCTGAAGTGCTATGCTGTGATTTAAATCTGGAAACTATATGTTATATGTTCCAATCTTTACTTGGCTTACTCCCTTATATTTTCAAATCCACCTCCCCATACTATATGATACTATATGATTTATCTCCCTATATATATATTATTTAAGAGCTGTGGTAGCAAAGTGGTTAGAATACAGTTGTTGAGGAATGTGCAGAGTCACCCTTGAGAAACAAGAGTGTGCACGCGAAAATGCTTGAGAGTAGTATCTGAATAAATAAAGGCACCACACAGATACACTGAGTTGTGATAAAGTTTACTATTAGTTGAAGTAAAACATAGTGCAATAAACAGTCCAGGTCATACACATATAAATCAGTAGATAGCCAGAAACAACAGTCCAGGGATAATCCAATAACAAAGTCTTCTTAC